>JAKSZU010000010.1:22045247-22285247 GCA_026018925.1 Tupaia tana | reverse complement strand
TTTGCCTGTAAAGTCCAGAGGGCTGCAGGTGGCAGCAGCCTTGTCTGGAATTCTCTTACCCTGATCACAAATAACTAGGCACTTAGGAAATGCTTCTAACAATCAATGAGAATGAATCACCTAGAGAGGAAGACTTTATTCGATGTAAGAAAAACAGTGAAGACATACTTCTTTCCTGTGGAACATTTGGAAGATGGAATAGATGAGTTGAAAAAGATTCAAGGCAGTGGAAACATAAAATATTTAGTAAGCATATAAAGAAAAGCAGTCGTTGGGAAGTACGTGAAGGTTTCCAGTAGCACTTTGATTGCTTTAGTCTCTTTCAACCTCTGCATCTGATCTCAGTGGTGAACTCTGTGTTTTTTCTAGTATGTCCCATGAGGTTCAACTTTCTGTTTGAGATCCTGAACTCTGGTCTCGACCTCTGTAACTGGATTATATGTACCCAGAGGACAAATTGATTTGGAGGAAGGTCCTGCAATTATGTGGAAGGAGGCCATGGCAGCCTGATGCTACTTTGACAGAAGGCCACTGGGTGCAGATGCAGGTGGTGATGTGGAAAGCAGAAAGTTGCAAGAACGCAGAACCTTAGCCTCTCCTCTCCAGCTCCATTTTCCACAGAGAAAGCACACACAATAGGCAAACTGGGAGGCATGGGAGATAAAATAGCTCAGAGCCTTTCTGTTGACTGTGGTTGTCTACCATATCTTCTATCAGAGCACATTTAGGGTTATTGTCAACAAAACTGAGTTAATATATTGAAAATATATTAGCTTAGGACCATACCTGCTTGGTACATAGAAAGTGTATGAACGTGTTAGCTGTTCTATCAAAGGCTGAAGAATTTCACATATGTATGAAGCAGACAAAACTCTAAGGACTTAAAAAATACATGCATTTTAAATATAAAACCGGGACCTAAAAGGAAGTGTGTGTGCATGAACATATTCTAAAAATATATGATTAAGAAGAATTCGATGCCTTCTTTATTTTAGAGCTTTCTAGACAAATTAATAAGTAGTTGTAATCATCAGAGAGGCGCATCCTCCCACCTGGAGTCACAGAAGTTTCCATTTTTGGTTCTATAGGCACTGAAGTCATAGTCTTAGGATGTTGAAGTGGGCATGCACCTTTGATGTCTACCAGCAACCCCAAGACCACACGGTTAGAAAAAGGCAGAGGCAGATTATAGATTCGAATAGCTTAAAAAGAGTTAGGGAGAAGAGGAATCTGGTTCCCTTCCAGTACTTTGGATTCAATAGGCAATGGATAACCTTTTGAGTTATGTCAAGATAGGGCTGGCCAAGCACATCTTATAATAGCTCAGAATGTAGAGAATAAATGACCTTTAGCTTGAGAGACAGATGTGGAAATGTCCCCTGGCTTCCTATGCGTCCATTGTCTTGACTTTGTCCTGGGCGCCATCTCTGCTGACCAGAGGACTGAGTGCTCAGGTTGCTACCACTGGTCAGAGTGGTGCACCTTGGAGGATCCATTCAGGAGTGCTGGGCTGAGCCTGGTGGCTGGTGTTGTGTGAATGTGTGCGTGAATGTGCATGTTGAAAGAGAAAGAGACATGCTTTGTTTCAAATGGTCTTGGAAGAAAAGTTTTGGAATCATGTAAACTGTTCTCATTATTCCTTAATAGCTTGCTTTCTTTCTTTCTTTCTTTCTTTCTTTCTTCTTTTTTTTTTTTTTTTTTTTTTGAGAGGTTTTTATGCTATAAGGCATGTGCGCTTGCCAGAAAGACAGAGACAGAGAGACAGAAAATGAGAAATCACCCCCAGGGGGATGGCCACGCCGCAATCCCTTCTCCTCCATTCTCCTTTTGGGATCTTGGGCACACACGCACACACGCCTGGTGTGAGTTTAAGCTACTGGATCTGGGACTCGAACTGCAGTCGACTACATGGGAGTTCAGTGACATAGCCATTACACTAACTGCTGGTTCCCCTTAATAGCACTTTCTGTTGGCCTGACCCAACCTGTGTGCAGAGGAAAAAAGAAAAAAAAAAAAAGAAGAACTAAGTGTAAAACAAAAAACAAAACACATACTCTTAAAACAAATAAATTATTTTTAGAGATTTTTTTTTCCTATAGGGCATGTGTGCTCACCAGAGAGAGACAGAGAGACATAAAGTAAGAAATCACCCTTCAGGGGGATGGCCATGCTGCAATCCCTTCTCCTCCACTCTCCTTTCAAGATTTTGGACATGCCACATGTACCTGGCATGAGTTTTAAGCTATCAGGTCCAGGACTTGAACTGTGGTCGACTACATGGGAGTCCAGTGATGTAACCATTACTTAATCTGCTGGTCCCTTAAAACAAATTTTTATATGGAGTGTCCCAAAAGTCTTAATGCTAGCTTAAAAACTATACTAAGGCTTTTGAGAAAACTCTCCAAGTAAAAGTTCATAGCATTGAGGTGGTGAGTCAGTGGGCTGAGTAAATCAGACAGGCTTGGGAATCTGCTCCCCAGGGAGCTGGGGTTGGCCTCATAGATCAGAGCTGAGCTGATGGAGGTGAAGGGGGGCAGCATTTGGCAGATGATGGTGCAGTAGAGGACATTTTTGTGGGAATTGGAGGGAGTGGAATGGATGCTAGGTGCTGGTAAAGGAAAAGGGTGGGAGGACCATAGGAATTCAACCAGGGGATTCACAGAGAGCTGGCAGTGGTGCTGTTCAGACTCTCAGGCTAAGAAAGTGCAGTTCAACCCAAGTCCAACTTCATCGTTGAAAGGTAAGGAGCTGTGGTATCTGGGTTACATAAATAATTCAAGTATTAGCTGTCTAGGAATCCAAGTCCTCAGAACTTACGGGGTCATCCTCTCCTTTAATATTTAAAATAAATAAAAAAGGTTTGTACTTCTGATCTGACATGAAGTGAAAGTTCAATTCCAAACAATATTGTCATAAACACCTGGAGGCGAACATGCTCTTCCCCACCTCTCCAATTTACTGTGGTCTCTGAATAATTTTGATTTTTATGTAGGTTCACCTTTTTTGGCTATATTGTTCTCATTTTACCCCATGTTTACCCAAGTGTGCCATAAACTCTTTTTGAAAAATCCCTTAAAGCAGTCTGTCCTCAAGACAGCTGATGTAGTAGTCTTTTACTGAGGAGGAGTTGCAACCTGAATCATTTATTGGTCTTTCCTGGCCTATTCATCTCCCTTGGCCTTTTCCCACTGTCAGAATGCCTCACTGGCGTCTTCTTTTCCTAGACAATAAGCTCCCTGCATTCTGCTGACCCTTCTTCCCTTTTTTAGTGGACCAATTCATGTCCGGCAATTTCCATCAGTTCCTTTGTGTCATGGGAAATACCTAGACTAAGTCCAAAGGTGGTGTAAGAGACAAGCTGTTGAAGAGCTAGCTTCCACTCTGTGGAGACTTTTTGGGGCTTCATGTAATCCTCCCTAATAAAGGCCTCATTTCCTGCCCTATCCCCATTCAGTCTTTGTCCACAGCCTACCTCATCTCCAAGATGGCTATGGGACTTCCCATGCTGAGGCATAGGTCTATATTGAAAGACTCCCATTATATACCTAGAAAGGTGCCTCTTTCCTAGGGGCCTCTAAGATAAGGAATACACACCTCCAGGAATACACAAAGAAATCCACCAGGGTACAAAACAACAACAAAACCCTCCAAACCCTCAAAACATTAGCAGCTCTGCTTATCTTGCATACTTTTTCTTAATTTTTTTTCTCTTTCAAGAGACAAGAGAGACAGTCTTGATGGTGCAGTTCTTAAGCCTTCGGTAGCTATGTGTTGGGGTGTGCCCTCCTCACCCTTTAATGAATGTTTTTTGTGTATGCCTTATTAGTATGTAATACACTAGGACTATGGCTCATTTATATAATTCATAAATCATTATATATCTAGTGTATACACAATTCTTTTATTTCTAGCATGCCAGATCAAATAAGTGTGGAGTCCAAAGAGTTTCCTTATATACTCCTACTAGCAGAGAACAGCGGTGAACACATGATTCTTTGATCAGCACTCTTAAGTGGTTATCTGATGTGCCCCAGACACAGTGCATATCCTTAGCCTGATTATTAAGGCCCTCTGTGATCTTACTCAGTCAATTTTTCTAATTTTGAATCTTACTTATAGCATCACC
This sequence comes from Tupaia tana, assembly GCA_026018925.1. Lineage (NCBI taxonomy): Eukaryota > Metazoa > Chordata > Mammalia > Scandentia > Tupaiidae > Tupaia > Tupaia tana. The sequence goes on along the minus strand of JAKSZU010000010.1, from coordinate 22,281,121 downwards.
TATACATTCATTGCTTTCCCAACCACATGCCTTTGTGTGGGCTTCTTCCTCATGTATTTACCTCTGCAAGTCTTGGGGTAATCGCTTTGTCTGCATCTCTTCTCTGTCATGCACTATAATTTTTTTAACCTTCTACTTATTTATATAAATAGCTCATTCCCTATTTCAGACTGTAAGCTCCTATTTCTGATTCTTTCTTTTCATCCTTATCTTTTTTTTCTTTTTGAAAGTTTTTTGCTACAGGGCACGTGGGCTCACCAGACAGACAGACAGAGACAGAAAGTGAGAAATTTTGATCCTTATCTTTCATCCTAGTTTCTGTATGGAATAATACCCAATATAACTTTGCTAAATAAATGGGATATATGATGCATAATCTATATTTTAAGTAGTTCTCTCATATACAACTTTGACTAACCCATCTATGTCTCATTTAAGTTACCTCTTTCTTCACAAAATCTTCATATATATATGTGTGTGTGTGTGTATAAATATATATATATATACACATATTTACATATACATACATACAGCAAAAGCAGCTCTGCTATTAAGCAAAGCCAACTAATAATTGAAGAGATGTAAGAGGAACATCCACACCCATTGGCTAAACAAACCATTCTTCAGTGTATACTTTGCAACCATGAAAGTTTTGAGGATTGTGGTTTTGTTGGAGATTAGAGCAGAAAGAGAACCTGGGCTTAGAATTTTGCTTAACAAAGCTGTTATCTCTCAGGATCTTTCCTTGCACTGCCTTTTTCAATGGAGTAAATAATGTACCTTCTCCTCTCCCCTCATCAGTCTTGCCTTATATCCCTTGTCCTTCATGTATTTCTGGTTAGCGTTGGTCACAAGGAGAATCTTGGGAAACTTGGAGGGTAGAGGGAAGCAGCAGCCATTTTGTGCTCACATACATTGTTGCAGATCTGCTGCTTCACCTCCCAGTGTGAAAAAGCAGTGGTCCTGCAGCAACTCTGACTCCCAGCATCCCTGACTCCCAGCTCAGGTGTGTTGTTTGGCTTCATGACAAAGGGCTCTGGTTTGTGCAGGGAACCCCACCATCCAAGTGAAAAACAAGAACTGAAAGAGATTTTAGTCTATCCAGGCAGGCTGGGTTTCATCCTCTAGCTTGTGGGTTCCAGCCTGCTCTTGCTCTCCTGCACTTGAAATCCACCTTCCCTTATCAATACCTGCCCTAGGAACTTCAAACTCCACCACTGGATACAGAGAGAAATTTACATACATTGCCTAGTGGTTCTGCTTAATCCAGAGGACCTAGTTAACTCTGATGCATTTGCCAAGGGAAAGAGAGAATGGAAAAGGATAACGTAGTGTGGATATTACTGTACAACAAGCATGTGCCTGGAGTGAGCACTGATGGGAGGCAGGGATCTACGGTTACTGAGTACGTCTCAGTTTTTTTTTTTTTTTTTTTTTTTGAAGAGGTTTTTGCTATAGGGCGTGTGCGCTTGCCAGAAAGACAGAGAGAGACAGAGAGACAGAAAGCGAGAAATCACTCCCCAGGGGGGATGGCCACACCACAATCCCTTCTCCATTCTCCTCTCAGGATCTTGGGCATGCATGCACACATGCCCAGCGTGAGTTTTAAGCCACCGGGTCCGGGAGGCGAACCGTGGTTGACTACATGGGAGTCCAGTGACATAGCCATTATGCTAACTGCTGGTTCCTAGTACATCTCAGTTTTCATGTGCCTATCATGCCCAGCTAAGTATCAAAGTTTAAGGATAACTTTGGTCATATTCATAACGTTTTCCTTGATCTCTGACTTCAGGACTAACTCCTGCGTAAGATGGGAGAAATTTGGTAGTTATTGGTGTAAAGGTGGAGAGGAAGGTGACATTCCTTGGGGAGAACCTGAAAAATGAGAAGAAATGAGGACCTTGGGAAATAATACAAATAAATTCAAATTAAATATGGCAGTGAAAATATTTGATTGTGTTATCTTTGCAAAAGATCCTTTTTATATTTCTATTTATGTGAAAGTCATAAAATATTTAGCAGTCATTTAATAAAGAGGCATTATCGAAAAGTATAAAACATGAGTAGGATTATCCTGGAAGATGTGGGGCTTTGTATTTTCTAAGGCTCAATTATGAGTATGTTGCTAGAGAATAAAGAATATTTCTGACTCTTGGTTTAGAGTACTTTGCTATGTTCTTGCTTCCACTGGATATACACATTGCTTTCGGGAGAAAATAGCAACTTAAAAGACTGATAATATTTACTCATTTCCTCTTTGCCCTCGGGTGTCTGAGCTCACGACTATAGTAATTCAACAGCTTAAAAAATGAGGGAAAACTGGCTTTTAGCTTTGGTTTATTCTCAAATTCACAGGAAATGGAGATTTTCCTCTTGCACTGTAAGTAGCGATACCGTTTTTTGGGGACTCAGAATATTGGTGAAAAAGAGGAGGTCTTGTGTATTCTTGCCAAACTCCTTGACTTTCAACTTAGATAAGATTTTGTTTTGAAACATAAAGGGGCTCATTTGGGTTTTAAGAATGAGAGGACTGTTTGTTTTCTCTCATCTCAGGCCAGCTTCTGTAAGCAAGTCATTGACCTAATATTTCTGATTAGCCTAGAAATCGGTTCTCTTTGAAAATCAAAACTTGGCTCCTGTTCGCCAAAGACAATGATTTCCTGACGTTGGCTTTTCCTACTGAGTTTGTCTTTTCTTCAAAGTGCTTTGCATGGAGGTGGTCATGGTTCTTGGGGAGGTTGGGAATGGTGTAAGCTTCGGAAAGTCTCAGATTCTAGGGACCTCTATTATATTCCCTATCAAAAGAGCCTCCCCCTAAATCTCAGCTCTTCCTCATTCTGCTGCTTCTTTCTGTGGTAGCAACTCAGTGCTCTGTGGGCTGAGGAGGTGACTCTTTCCACAGTGATTTCACTTAAAGTCATACTTTCCCCTGACTTCAGATCCCAGTAGCTTTTCCAAGTACTGCTTTCTCACTCGTTTACTGGTGGGAAACCAGATCTCTGATCCTAAACATGGCACATGCAATGTGTCAGTGAACACTTTCAGGTTTCAGAGGATCCTGTCCTAACAATAATGATGGTGGCCTACATCATCTAGAACATTAATCCTGGCAGGACTACGCTAAGTATTTCATATTCATCAACTGCTTTTAGTCCTGAAAACAATCCTATTGAATACTTACATCCTTAATTTTATATATAAGACAACTGAGCTTAAGCAATATCTTTAAGCCTATAGACCTTGTAAATACTAGAGCCAGAATTTAAGGTCTGCCGGATACCAAATCTGTACTCTTAGCCTCCTCAGTCACGTCCTGCTTTGTTCAAAAAGGCTTCATTTCCTACTGCCTGTTAGCAGTGTGTTTGTTAATAACAAAGCCCTAGATCTTATTTCAGCTCATCTAACATGACTTCCCTTGAGCATTTTGTTTTGAGGCTAGAAATTTGAACATGAGCATATGAATTAAAGTGCCCTTGAAAAGATTTATTGGTAGATTGCTTTCATCTTGACCATAACTAATCACAGAAAAGGGAAAACAAGACAAGAAGTGGCCAAGAGTACTCTTTGAAACACTGCATTTGGTGAAACTGGCACCGAGTCTTTGTGAAGAATACATTCAGTTCTTGAAAGCTAGCCTGGGGTCTAAGTCAAATAGAACTCACAATGCAATGAAAGAGCTGTCTATAAAAAAGTCCTGCTTCACAAAGGGATGAGGGAAACTTCCTAATGAAAACTGCCATGCTTCTGTAGGCAGGTATCTGGAGATACATGGAGTCAACTGGTGTGGAAGATGGTGGTATCACATTCGAAGACTCCCCTCCCTAACTCTTTCCCTCCCTTTCTTCTTTCCTTTTCTGACCCAAACATTTATTGAGCTCATACTATGCGTTAATCACTAGATGCTATGGTGAACACAATGGAATCCCTACACACATGAGGCTAATATGCAAGTGAGAGAGATGATAAACAAAGAAATATTGGATTGCTAAAAAATTGATATATGTACAATACATCATGACTTTTCCTGTGACCCCAATACCTATTTAACAGCTTAAGTAATAATAAGCACTGTGGTGGGAAAATAAGCACAGGTGAATGCTAGAGGGAGATAGCACAAGCTGTTCGAGATCGGGTGGGTCAGGAAGGTTTCTCGGATGAGGTCATATTTGACTGATAACTTTTCCCTTCCAAAACTCATGTTAAAATTTGTTTGTGGTGGTGTCAGGAGGCGGGCCCTTTAAAAGGTTAAAGGGCCATGAAGGCTCTGCTTTCACAGGTGAGATTAATGCCATTGTAATAGGGTGAGTTTAGCTTCCTTTGCCTCTTTGCCTTTCTTCCTTTCACCATGAGATGACACAGCAAGAAGGCCCTGGTCGGATGCTAGTACCTTGCTCTTGGACTTCCCAGCCTTCAGAACTGTAAGTAATAAGTTTCTGTTCACTGTAAATGATCTAGTCTCAAGTATTCTGATAGCAGCACAAATGAACTAAGAAAGCTAAGTTACATGAAGTTAATGAGCGTGATATTATACTGTCTTGTTTGGTAGAGGAGGGAGACTCAGTTCTTCCTTTTTTATCCTTTATTTTTTATGTTAGATTACCAGGTTAGTTATAAATGGTAAAACTGTGCTGGGATGATGCTGGTTTTAGAATTAGAGACCTGGTTTCAGATCTTTCCCCTGCCCATCTAACATCTGTGTGACTAACCTTGAGCCAGTTACTTAATCGTCATGACACAACATTTAAAAATGAGTATCTCTCAGTTTTTCATTGCTACCTCCCGTTTGAGGCCCCTTAGACATCTTTAGCATAATTGTACCCCCTGAAATATTAATATCATCGATGCACTGCACATCTGCTTTAAAGAAAAAGGTGCGTCACCCCTTTTCTAAAAACTACGTGTACCATATTGAAACTGATATCACCCTGGTTGAGGATGATTTTAGATGCTTGGTTCCCAAAATGTTTGACCTTGCCTATACTTGCAATTTGCTCAGCAATTTAGGGAACTCACCTATCCAGAGCAAGGCATCATTCTTGCTTCCTAACAAGTGTTGTCTCATTCATAGTCGGAATCTCTGTGGGGTATATATTCTTACATTTTTCCTGCAGAGAGTCCTGAGGCTCAGAAGTCCCCTAAACAGTGGCAGTGATAAGATTTGAGTCTGGGTCACTCTAACCTTAAAACCATCTAACCTTAACTGGGGGTAAACATATTCTTAAGAATGTAGGATAGATTTGAAACTAAAGGTCCCATTCTGGTTTTTCCCCAGGTGGAACTTGTACTGACTCTCTACAGAGTGGTTCTCAAAGTAGAGCAATCAGACCAAAGGCAGCAACACCCATGACTTGTTAAATATGCAAAGTTTCTGGCCCTACCTTAGACCTCCTGAATCAGAAATTCTGGGGGTTGGGTTCTCCAGCAATCTGGGTTTTCGACTAACCCTCAGGTGATCCTGATACAAGCTAAAGTTTGAGAAATAATGTTAGAGAGGTTTTTTCTTTGGAAAAGACTTTCTATCTGGAATATGTGACATTTAGCATAGTATAGGAAAGAAGTTGAGGAATAAGCTCTGAATTACACCAGCAGCTCCTAAAATGATTTAACCATCTATCTATTAGGACAGATTTTATTATTCCTTTAGACATCCCTGCATATTTCCTTTTCATATCAACCTACTTAGCCTAGTTTGGCTTAGGCTAGGCACTTAAGTCTTCAAAGGACTGTTACCTCAAACACTTTTTACCATGATCTAGGTTACCATTATAAATTGTTTCTTGTGACTGTCTTGTTTGCCTGCCTCTAACTTGTTTCACAGGCGTGTTGCCCGAACAGAACTATTTGTTTTTTAAAATTATTTAATTTTATTTACTACTTTTTAAAAATTTGCTTTAGGCAAGTGTTCTCATGAGAGAGAGAGAGAAAGTGAGGAAGCAAGCCAACAGGTCTGGGACTCAATCATGGTTGGCCATGTGGGAGTCCAGTGCCTTAACTACCACACCACCTTATTGTTTTATTGGTCAATCCAAGTTAAGTTTTGTGGTGGTAATAACTTCAAAATGTCAATGGCTTAAAACAGAGCTAGGGAAACTATGGCTCATAGTCAAATTTGGCCAATGCTTGTGTTTATAAATAACAAATTTGGCCCAGTGTTTGGATTTTCTTGGAACACAGCAACACCCATGCATTTGCACAACGTCTAGGGCTGCCTAGTGCTACATACAGAATTGAGCAGTTGGGATGACAGAAAGCGTGACTTGCGAAATCGAAAATATTTACTATCTAGTCCTTTCAAGAGAAAGTTTTCTGACTTTAAACAATGGTTTTATCTTTCCCTGTTCCATGAGACCATTCAGTGTCATTCTCGTTCAAAGACCTTGGACAATGGTAGCGTCTGGAGCGTTGAGGGTGGTTGTGGTAGAGGGAAGGGAAGACTGGAGAATCTCATACTAGGGATTAGTGATTAGGGATTACTACCTAGAGGTCCAGCAGATGGCATAGTGGTTATGTTGCTGGATTCTCACATAGATGACTGTAGTTCGAGTTCTGGACCCATTGGCTTGAAAACCATGCCAGGCCCATGTGAGTGCTTGCCCAAGATTCTGGGAGGAGGATGAAGGAGAAGGGATTGTGGTGTGGCCATCCCCTCCAGAGGATGATTTTTCACTTTCTCTCTTACTGTCTCCATCTCTCTTTCTCTTTTCTAAGAGAGAGTATGTGCCCTACGGCAAAAAACCTCTTTAAAAAACAAAAACTTCTACCCAGAAATGACATGTTACTCCAATCTCGTTTCTTTGGTGAAAATAAGTGATGTGGCCATCCTGACCTCACATGGTCAAAGAAATGCCATCTCCCCAGTGCTCAAGAAGAGAGTGAGCAGTGCTAATGTCAACAGTCACTACCAGTGAGAAAGGCCAGGGAGGCCTTTGGGAATGGTGAAGAGTTTTGAGCCCTAGAATTATTTTCTTCCTAGATCTTAAAGTTCAAGTTCTATTCTCATGAGAGCTTAGCAGTATTACTCTAAAGTGAGAAAATTAACATATTCTGCTATGTAGCCATTCCATGGGTATACATGATTTTATCAAATCGTCATTGGTGCATTACAGGGAGTTACTTCTGTGCTAAGGAAAACAAGCTGATGATAATAATAATTGCTGGACTATTTTTGTATCTACAATTGGATATTTTGCTCCAAATGCAAATAAACTAAAAAAATACAAGTAAAACAAAGTTTATACTTCAAAGATGTCAAAGTACCAGTAGTAAATAAATTTAAACAACAGATTGGGCATTTTGATGTTGATATGGCTCACTTGTAGATAGCAGCTATGCAGCTGTGAAGGCTGTTGAGAGCTGTCGTGGATGGGATCATTCAGGAATCCCTCCAATAGCATGGAGACATTTGGAAGAAACATGGCTCCTGTGAGCTCCTTGCTGGGGTGTGAAATGGAGGCCTTCCTTATCTCCCTCTGTGTTCTCCAGATGCTCATAACTATAAGTAGTACCCACATTCCAGATTGATTTGGCAAAATACCTTGCACAAGATCCCTTGGTAAATAAGTACCAAAGCCTGTATTTTACCACTTGATAAATAAGTACCAAAGCCTGTATTTTATCACTAGCACAGGGTGACATTCAAATGTGTTTAATTGCAGTTTCTGGTGAAAACTGGACCTTTCTATATGTAACTTTTAACCTCATGATACCTAAATACTATGTCATTAAAGGTCATGGACTATTCACCTCCTACTTCATTCTTAATGGCCACAGAAAATCGATGTACTCTTTACTTACTATTGATTCTCTATGCTTTTCTTCATTTGGGACTATTGTAGGTTACATTGTGATAACATTTTTTGTTTTTGCATGCATCCTTGTTTAGGAAAAGTTTCTACAAGTGGAATTTTTGGGTCAAGGTTATACTTCTAGAATTACTCCTTTACAGCCATCTCGACTCCACTTAGATGTCAGCTCCATGTATATATGAATGATACCTCCTGAAATTATGCAAATGCTGCAGTCCTATAGCATTATTTATGGATTCAAAAATCCATAACTGCCAATCTTCCAGAAAGTTTGTACTAAATAATGCTTCCATAAGTAGTATGAGTGTGAGGTCTTCAAATATTTCATGGAAAATGCGTATTACAAAAAAACTATGCATGGATTTCACACATTTTTTGCACTAAAATAAACTCATATTTTAATTCTGTTTTTCTATGAAGTTTTCAAGTCCCTTCATGTATAAGAATGTGTTTATGTCTAGGTTGCATGTAATGTCAATAATAAGGAAAAAATTCTGCCAATTTGAAAAGTGATTAATGGTATTGTTTTAATTTTGTATTTTAGTAAAGCATTTTTGAGAATTTCATCAGGTTGTTCTCAACTACCTGTTTTTAGAATGCATCTTTTTAAACAATATTCTATAATGCTGCAAAGTCTGATTGGGATGAGAAACTGTCAGCCAAAGAATGACATGGCATCTACCAGGGGTCTTCAAAACATTCATGAAAAATTGGGAAAAACTACACATCAATTTTAATGTTTTTTTTTTTTTTTTTTTTTTTGCACAAAAATCAACTCATACTTTAATCCAGTTTTCCACAAATTTTCTCACGTCTTGAAGTTCCAATGAAGATTAGACAATAGACAACTCTCATGTCTGCTTGCTTCTTAATGTGTTACAATGTGTTGGTTCAATTGAACTATACAAAGAAAATCTGGCCTCACAGATTGAGAGGAAAGATATGGGAAAGAAAGAGTTCTATTTTAGTAGATTTTTAGAAAATTATGGCTTATTCTTTCATACTACTCCAAAATGTACCAGTTGGTATTTCTTAAAGATTAATAAATGATGTAGAATGTACAACCATGTCAATGAAGTTTTTGTATTGTTACTAAAATGTATTGGTCCATATTGCACTTTGAATGAATTTTTTTTGGTCATGCATAATTTTGCAACTATTGGTCATTTGGAAAATTTTGAGATTCACACATATTCCAAATATTGACACATTTCATGTAATAATTTGTTAAGCTGTATTTACGATTACTAGTGAGCTCATTTTGAAAGTCTTTAAGTATCGATCAGCTGTCACACTCTTGGCAGTAGGGGCAAGTTTTGAAAATTTAAATTTTACTGGCAAGTTCTAATTTTAAAATTAGCAAAACAAATACTTTCAGCTCTTCACCTTGAAATAACAAACTTTATTTATTTTAAAATATCTCCTACATATCCAAGTCTACACAACTATAGCTTGTCAGTTATTCTTTGAGGTGAAAATTTATGTTCCATGGAAAAACTGGCTAATTCTGCTAGCAACTGAAGTAATCACACAAATTCATTCCCTCAAGGCTGTTGTCATACTTTGATAGGCAGCAAAAATGTTTTATGTGTTCTTTTAATTTTATCACAAAATTTTAGTAAAACATGTACTCAGGGTTGAGATTTAATAAAATTAATAATACTTTTCATAAAGGACTTTCTTAGGTGATGCTGGCATTTTTTTTTTTTTTTTTTTTTTGGAGAGGTTTTCACTATAGGGCGTGTGTGCCCGCCAGACAGAGAGACAGAGAGACAGAAAGCGAGAAATCACCCCCCTGGGGGGATGGCCACGCCGCAATCCCTTCTCCTCCATTCTCCTCTCGGGATCTTGGGCACGCACACACATGCGCCCGGCGTGAGTTTAGGCCACTGGGTCCGGGACTCAAAGCGCGGTCCAGCGACATAGCCATTACGCTAACTGCTGGTCCCTGATACTGGCACTTTTAAAAACTTGTGAATGTATGGTAGTAAAGAATGTAACTGTTTAGATCTGTGTTAAAGCACCAGTTTTACCTGCCATTGCCTTTAATTTTTTTTTTCTGGGACCAGCAGGTGGCATGGTGGCTAAGGCACTGGACACTCCCACATGGCTGACCACGGTTTGAGTCCCGAACCTGGTGGCTTGCTTTCTCACTTTCCCTCTCTCTCTCTCTCTCTCTGTATGTGTCTGATCAAATTAAAATAAATGAATGAATAAATAAAATAAAAAATAATTCTTTAAAAATTTTTCCCCCACTGGGAATGTGCACTTATTGGAGAAAGACACAGAGATACAGACGGAGAAAGTGGAAAATCATCCCCCAGAGGGGTTGGTCACACCACAATTGCTTCTCCTTTATTCTTTTCTCAGGATTTTGGGCACACACATACATGCACCTGACATGTTTTTCAGGATACCGAGTCTGGTATTTGAACTGCAGAGTCAGCCATGTAGGATCCGGTGCAACCTGCTAACCCACTTGCCATTGTTTTTATACCATAATTGAAAATATCAACATAGTAACAAATAACATTTAATTTTTAGTACAAAAATAGTTTTGATATTGAAGATTCCCATAAAGTGTCTTGAAGAAAGTTACCAAGAGCCCACAAATAGCAGAGAGACAAGAAATAGTGACTGAGGAAAATAGAGAAGGTCAGGGATAGGGATCTCTAGGGGACATAGGGACAACATATTTGGGGATTACCAGTTTTCTACTGTGCTGGTGAGAACTGCAAAGAATTCTGCATTAAAAAAAACTGCTCTAGGGGCCAGCAGGTGGCGTAGTGGTTAAGGCATTGTACTCCCAGGTGATCGACCATGGTTCGAGTCCTGGACCCGGCGGCTTGAAACTTGTGCTGGGTGTGCATGCATGCGTGCCCAAAATCCTGAGAGGAGAATGGAGCAGAAGGCCATACCTCCTGGAGGGTGATTTCTAGATATCTGTCTCTCTGGTGAGCACATGCGCCCTATAGCAAAACTCTCTCTGGAAAAACAAAACAAAACAAAACAAAACACACACACACAAAAAAAAAAAAATCTAAGAGACTTGACCTACCCTTCTAGCATCTTAAGGCCACGTTCCTTTCTAGGTCCAGTCTAGAAAAGCTTTGAGCTGTCAAAAGAATCTGCTGCTATTCTAGCCAATGCCAGATGATAGGCCCATGACTACCTTTTCTTAAAGCATTTTCTGAACAGGGCTTACAAGTATTCTTTCAACCTTTTGACATGTATATATATCTCCTACAACTAAGGAGTATTTTTGGATCTGAAAATCATTCCTTTGAAATGTAATCATCAGGAAAGAGGGTCTCTCTCTCTCTCTGTTTCTGTAAGAAATAGAATTCTAACTTCCATAATCACCAGCTAGCGGGCTCAGCTGGCTAATTCATTTGTACTGACCACCTCTGTGATTTTTTTTCTTTGACTCTTGAGCTCCTGGAGGCTCTACCCTTCCTATACTCTCATTTTTCTTTTAAAATATTCAGTTCTCTCTGTATAAATCACAAACAGGAATGCAACTGAGCTATTTCCTCTATTCTCAGTAGTTACTGAATAAAATCTATTTTCATGCTTTAATGTCCAGCTTTGCTTATCTTTAACAGTGTGCTTTCTAAGGTGGGTGATATCTTTAGCAGCATAAGTAACATAGTCCCCACAATCCTCAGATATGCAGTAGAGCAGTCTGGCTTCAAGTGTGGCCCTTCGCACATGAGCATCACCTGTGAGGACTTCATAGCATTACAAATGTGGGCAGCACTTCTGATCTATGGAATCAAATACTGGGGCATGGTGGCAAGCTCTCCCGGTGATTCTGAGGGTTGATGATTGACAACAAAGCTGTAGGATGCAGAGAATAGGCGATGCAGCAGTGGAGGTAAAGCTCTGCTTTTATTGGCTTAGTACTGAGAGGAGCTTGAAACAGGCCAGGATTCTTCTGTTAAGACAGCTTCAGTCCTTCTGGGCTACCAGACACTCAACCTGGGCAAAGCCTCTTCAATCCTCCAGAAGTCAGATATGCATGTTTCTTAAAGCCTGCCATCTCCAAAGTGGACCATAATCTACTCTAGTTTTACTCCCGTGTAAGTGCTGTCTCCTCCCTGGCTAAATGATTCACCAGTAAAATGTAACCAAGGAGAAGTCATAATCTTACAACTATTATGTTGAGAAAAGAACTCAAACAAAAGTAAACATTTTGTGTGACTTTATAGCAATTTCAAGATGAGACAAAATTGTCAAAATGACAAAATAGTGGTAGCCTCTGGGGGGATGGGAGTAGACTAGGAAATAACACCAGAGAATCTTCTAGAAATGGAGCCACATGGACTGAAGTTACATAGGTACTTAGAGATGTAAAATCATGTTGAGTTGCACATTAAGATTAATGCATTTTTTTTCAGTAAGAGAGATTAATGCATTTTAATGTCTTTTAAACTTGATAAAAATTAGTCATAAGCTTTGTAATACAAATGTAAAATCTAGGCATAAATAAGATAATTAATGAAGTAAATATAGTTAAATCACACAATTGACCAACACAGCATGTTTGGGGTCTGCCTAGGAAAGCTGCTTTGGCCATGATGCCAATTCTAATTCATGCCTGGTTTAGGAAGTATGGATGTGAACAATTAGATGAAAAAAAAAGAGACCCATTTTGTCATCCAGGCAGGATGGGGAAGTATTGGTATATCAGGCTATTTCTTGGCTTGTATGCAAGCATGTGTACAGATACATTGCTCAACATTAGACCTTAAACACTTTTAAGGGAATAATTGCCAAAGCAATTGCATCCTGCTGTTAATAGTCAATTAACAAGTAGGAGATAATAACCCCTCAGTTGTATTGTAGGTAGGTAGAGCAATGTAAAGGCAGCTAATTAACACGAAGTTTTTTAATGTACTAATTAATCTGACCAGGCAAACACAGTTTATTTAGAATATAAAGAAGGCACATTGAAGGCTCAGCATCTCACAAATTTCATTTTTCACCATGCCAATAAATAATTGAAACACACAGCTTTCATTTGTCCTATTCATCCCTCTTCTTTGATGCCACTCAGCTTTGAAGTACCATCCCTAATAGAGGGGGAAAGCTATTTATCTATTTCTTTATTGGCCTCATGAATATTTCTTTGCTGTTATTCCTAGCTGGCACTTGTGAGTTCTTAACACTTCAGGTTTTCTGTCCTGAATCAAATTTCCTTTAGCCTTCTCTCTCACTTGATGTCTTGGCTTTGGTCACCATTATAACATAGGTTATTTAGAGTTTTCTTGCAAGTAGTAATAGCTACTTAGTATAATGCTTTTTTTTTTTTCCCTTTAATTTGCCAGAGTGCACGTGCTCTCTCTGAAGAAAGAGAGAAAACTGAAAAAACACATCCCATGGGGCATGATCATGCTGCAGTTCCTTCTCTTCCATCTCTCCTCCTCTTTGGGATTTTGGTCATGCATGCACTTACACTTGTCAATTCTCCAGGTCTGGGACTTGAACTGCATAGTCAGTCATTTGGGATTCAGGCACAGCAACCACCAGGCCATGGGCTGGCCCAGCATAATGGTTTTAAAACTGTGCTTTAGAATGACCTATGGAAGCTTGTTAAGAAATGCAGGTTCCTAGACTTCACATTTCCCCCCACCCTCTATTCTTCCAATTCAGAAGTTCTGGGTTGGGCATTGGATCTGCGGTTTTGGATACTTTTTCCACTTCCACATCCCCCAGAGATTTAGAGAAGGATGACTCCCATTGGACCAATATGGCTTGGATAGATAATTAAAGTCTTTGTAGTTTTGCTGGGTTGAGGAAATTAGTCCAGTTATAGGTATTATCATACACATCGTCAACAGATAATTTTTATATTTGTGTCCCTTAAATGTCTTGCTTTCTTTTTTCCCTTGATTCTTTCTTTCATCCTCATCCATTTCTTACCCTCCTTCCACACTGTCTCTAGTGTTTGCAATTGCTCTCCATGCTTTTCTATCTTCTAAAATTTTAGTTTCTGCTGCAGAGTGCATACATTCAGTATATATTAAGTGGGAACATACAATGTCTCTCTTTCATAGTGTAGCTTGCTTTTCTTAGTAGTAAATCTTACATGTTTGTCTACTTTCTATCAAATCCCAAGTGTTGTTGATTTCTCTATCAAATCCCAAGTAGTATTCTATAGTGTATATATGCCACACTTTTTCAATCCATTCATCCGTTCATGAAGATTTGGGTTGGTTCTATGTCTTTGTAATTGTGAATAATGCCACAGTAAACATGGATATGCAAGGACACTTCCAACGGAGTGCACTCCCATCCTTTGGGTAGATAACCAGGAGTGGATTTGCTGAATCATATGATAGTTCTATTTGTAGGTCTTTGAGCAACCTCCATATTGTTCTACACAGTGACTGTACTAATTTACATTCCCACCAACAGTGTAGGAGAGTTCCTATTTCACCCATAGCCTCACCAGCACTTACCTTTTTTTTTTTTTTTTTTTAATCTTAGCCATTCTGTGGTTAGGTGGGATATCATTGTGGCTTTGATTTGCATTTCTCTTATGATAAGGAATGTTGAGCATTTTTTTCATATGCTTTTTGGCTATTTATATGTCTACCTTAGAGAACTGTTTGTTCCACTCATTTGCCTTTTTAAAATTGGGTTGATTATTACTTTCAGGTAGGCCACTTGAGTTCCCTGTATTTCTGGTTATCAGACTCTTACCTGAGGCATAGTTTGCAAATATATTCTCCCATTCTGAGAGTTGCCAATTCATTCTAATTATTGTTTCTTTTGTTGTGGAGAAGCTTTTTAACCTGATGCAATCCCACTTGTGTATTTTTGGGATTATCGTTTGTGTTTAGTGGTTTTTATTTATTTATTTATTTATTTATTTATTTATTATCTGTTTTTTTATTACATTGAATTACATATAACTTTACAGTGTATTACATTGCTTTTTCAAAAGGGAATGCCATGCATGTCAGTCAGTACAGAGACATTAATCTCCCCGCTTCAACATTCAATATCTTTCCTATGTTTCCCCCAATCATTATTATTATTATTCTAATTATTTTTTATGATAAACATGATTTTTTTTCCATTTGTCAGATCATAAAGTTCCCAACAATAGGAAACGTAGACTGCACTCAGGGCTGGACCAAGGGTGGGTCTTGTGCAGCCCCGCAAATGTAGGTGAATCTCCATGGAACACAGTTTCAGGAACGCGGCTCAGGAAAGCAGAGACGGCCATCAGTGGTTGGGGCACGCGGGGCAGAACCCGGCCACGGCACGCGGGGCAGAGCCCCGGCCACGGCACGCGGGACAGACCCCGGCCAAGGCACGCGGGGGCAGACCCCGGCCACGGCACGCGGGACAGGGCCCTGGCCACGGCACGCGGGGCAGAGTCCCGGCCACGGCACGCGGGGCAGAGTCCCGACCATGGCACGCGGGGCAGAACCCGGCCACGGCACACGGGGGCAGAACCCGGCCACGGCACGCGGGGGCAGACCCCGGCCACGGCACGCGGGACAGGGCCCCGGCCACGGCACGCGGGGCAGAGTCCAGGCCACGGCACGCGGGGCAGAGTCCCGGCCACGGCACGCGGGGCAGAACCCGGCCACGGCACGCGGGGGCAGACCCCGGCCACGGCACGCGGGGGCAGACCCCGGCCACGGCACGCGGGACAGGGCCCCCGGCCACGGCACGCGGGGGCAGGCCCTGGCCACGGCACATGGGGCAGAGTCCCGGCCACGGCATGCGGGGGCAGAACCCGGCCACGGCACGCGGGGCAGACCCCGGCCATGGCACGCGGGGGTCAGAGCCTGGCCACGGCACGCGGGTCAGAGCCCCGGCCACGGCACGCGGGACAGACCCTGGCCAAGGCACGCGGGGGCAGACCCAGGCCACGGCACGCGGGACAGGGCCCCGGCCACGGCACGCGGGGCAGGGTCCCGGCCACGGCACGTGGGGCAGGGTCCTGGCCACGGCATGCGGGGCAGAACCCGGCCACGGCACGCGGGGCTGAACCCGGCCACGGCACGCGGGGGCAGAACCCGGCCACGGCACGCGGAGGCAGACCCCGGCCACGGCACGCGGGGGCAGACCCCGGCCACGGCACACGGGACAGGGCCCCGGCCACGGCACGCGGGGCAGAGTCCCGGACACGGCACGCGGGGCAGACCCCGGCCACGGCACGCAGGGCAGAGTCCCGGCCACGGCACGCGGGGGGCAGACCCCGGCCACGGCACGCGGGGTCAGAGCCCCGGCCTCGGCACGCGGGACAGACCCTGGCCAAGGCACGCGGGGTCAGAGCCCCGGCCACGGCACATGGGGCAGAGCCCCGGCCACGGCACGCGGGACAGACCCCGGCCAAGGCACACGGGGCAGACCCCGGCCACGGCACACAGGACAGAGCCCTGGCCACGGCACGCGGGGCAGAGCCCTTCGGGCCGGACCTCCAGACAGGGCACGTGGAGCGGAGCCCCCGCACCCTGACCCCGCACCCCAGCACGTGGATTGGAGCCCCCGCGCCCGCCTCCCCACCCCCACGCGCCGGCCCGCGGAGCGGAGCCCCTGCCTGCCGCCCCTGGACGTTTAATTGTATCTAGTACTTCTTGCATATTATTCTCAAAGTTTTGGGCCATTTTCTCAGTCTTTATGGTGGACCTTTCTAGGCCAGCCATTTTCTCTTCTACATTAGAGATTCCATTTTCTGAATGATCTAGTCTGCTTTTAATACTTTCAAGGGAGATTTTGACTTCTTCTATTATATCCTTCATCTCTAACAGCTCCATCTGATTCTTTTGTAAAGTGTGAAACTCCTCTTTTAGATCTTGCATGAATTTCCTCACCTCCTAGAACTCTTCAACTCCTTTCTCCTTCCCCTTCAGCAGTTCCTTGTCTCTCTTCTCTTCGATCTCTGTTAGCTTTGCCATTATGAATGATCTGAATTGTTTATCAGACATTTCCATGAATTCCCTTGAACTGTGTGTGGATGAAGAGGAGCTATCCATTTCAATTGGAGGAGGGGCATTTTCCTGCTTCTCCATATTTCTTGTGGTCCTGCAGCGATTTCTAGTCATCTGGTGGATGGTCGGTTTCTTCCCAAACTTTTGAAGTTTAATATGAAGGTTGGGAAGTGTGCAGAAAAGGAAGCAGAGAGAGGGAAACAATACCAACAACAACAAAAAAAACAGACAAGAAACAGAGAAAAAGAAGAGAAAAGC
This sequence comes from Tupaia tana, assembly GCA_026018925.1. Classification (NCBI taxonomy): domain Eukaryota; kingdom Metazoa; phylum Chordata; class Mammalia; order Scandentia; family Tupaiidae; genus Tupaia; species Tupaia tana. The sequence goes on along the minus strand of JAKSZU010000010.1, from coordinate 22,264,104 downwards.
TTTGGAATTCATCTCAAAAAGAAAAATTAATATTAAAAAAATTTCAATAAAAATCAAAAATTAGAAAACCGCGCGGCGCACGCGCCGCGCAAAATGTCTAGATCTCAGGAGCCATTGAGCAGACTGTCTCTTGAAGAAGGGCTGTTCTGGGAGCAGAGGGGATTATTAACAAAACAAAGGCCTAGGAGGGAGGGGCCAAAGGGCCCTGTAAGAAGCCTCACCTTAAAAAATTCTAAAAAGCAAAAATTAAAAAAAAAGACAGACAGACAGAGAGAGAGAGAGAGTGAGAGGTAGAGAGAGACAAAGATTGATTCAGAGACAGGAGATATGAAAGGGGTTTTCCTACCACGTGGGTTTTGTATGCTGGAGGCCCAGTTAGGAGTGGGACATCTTCCTTTCTCCCAGCATGTCTAGATCTCAGGAGCCATTGAGCAGACTGTCTCTTGAAGAAGGGCTGTTCACATGGGTTTTGTATGCTGGAGGCCCAGTTAGGAGTGGGACATCTTCCTTTCTCCCAGCATGTCTAGATCTCAGGAGCCATTGAGCAGACTGTCTCTTGAAGAAGGGCTGTTCACGTGGGTTTTGTATGCTGGAGGCCCAGTTAGGAGTGGGACATCTTCATTTCTCCCAGCATGTCTAGATCTCAGGAGCCATTGAGCAGACTCAAGACGGAGAATTTAAGCCAACTGAAAGCTTTAACTTGCAGTAGATGAAACAACAGCGTGCACTGGCGCGTTCAGCGGGGCAGGAGGACCGACCCTAGTGGTTTTATTTAAGAAGATTTTGCCTATTTTTATGTCTCCCAGAGTTTCCCCAGCATTATCTATCAGTAGTTTTACAGTTTGAGGTATTATGTTTAGATCTTTGATCCATTTTGAGTTCATTTGCATTAAAGGTGAGAGATAGGGGTCCAGTTTCATCTTTCTGCAGGTTCATACCCAATTTGTCTAGCACCATTTGTAAAGAGGTTTTCTTTTCCCCACTGTTTTGACTGGTGCCTTTTAACAAAAATCAGTTGACTATGTTTCGGGGTTTATTTCTGGGGTCTCTATTTTGCTCTATTGGTCCACATGCCTGCTTTTGTGCCAATACTATGCTGTTTTATTTGTCATAGCTGTGTAACATTTTCGGGCCAGGGAGTGAGATGTCTCCTACTCCACTCTTCTGATGCAGTATTGCTTTGGCAATATGGGGTCTTTTATTAGTCCAGACAGATTCTGTTATTGTTTTTTCTAAATCTGTAAAGAATATCTCTGATAATTTGATTGGAACTGCATTAAATTTATAGATTAATTTGGGCAGGATTGACATTTTGATTATATTACTTCTTCTAGTCCAGGAACATGAGATGTCTTTCCATTTTTTGTCATTTTCTATTTCTTTTTAAAGTTTTTCATAATTTTCCTTGTAGAGGTCTTTGGCTTCTTTGGTTAGGTTTATTCCTAGATCTTATTTCTTTGTGGTTATTGTAAATGGGATTGCTTTTTTCAATTCTATTTCAGTCTGTTCACTCTTGGTGTATAAAAATGCTATAGATTTTTGTATGTTGACTTCGTATCCTGCCACTTCATTTATCACTTCCAGGAATTTTTTCTTTTTTTTTTTTTATGGAGCCTTTTGGGTGTTCTCTGTATATGATCATTTCATCTGGAAATAGAGATAGTTTCACTCCTTTTCCTATTCAAAAGGAATACTTTTTAGTCTCTCATCTGATTGTATTGTATAGGATTTCCAGTACTATATTAAAAAAGAGTGGAGAAAATGGGCAGCCTTGTCTTATTCCTGTTTTGAGTAGATAAGCTTTCAGCTTTTCCCTTTCAGTATGATGTTATCTATGGATTTTTCATAGATGGCTTTTATTGTGTTGAGAAATGTCCCTTCTATGCTGATTTTGCTGAGAGTCTTAATCATGAAGGAATGTTGTATTTTATCAAAGCCTTTTTTTTTCATCAATTGATATACTCATATGGTTTTTAATCTTTCTGTTCATATGGTATATTATATTTCTGTCGTGGCTTATAATATTTATAATGTGTCATTGGATATGAGTTGCTGGTATTGAGGATTTTTGCATCTATGTTTATCAGAGATATTGGCCTCTAGTTTTCTTTTTTTTTTTTCTTTTTCTTTCTTATGCCCTTGTCTGTTTGGTGCATAAAGGTGATGGAGGCTTCTTAAAATGAATTTCAGATGGTCCTTTCCTTTTGGATCTTTAGAAATAATTTGAGAAGAATGAGAACTAGCTCTTCTTGAAAAGTTTTGTAGAATTCAGAAGTGAAAGCACTGGGACCTGGGCTTTTCTTTGCTGGGAGATTATGTATCACTCATTCAATTTGATTGCTTTTGATTGGTTTATTCAGGCTTTCTATGCTTTCCTGATTTAGTCTTGGTAGCTTATATGTGTCCATAAATTTGTCAACGTCATCCAGGTTTTTTTGTTTGTTGGTGTAGAGTTGCTTATAATATTCTCTAATGATCTTTTGTATTTCTGTTATATCTGTTGCAATATATTGCCTGTTTCATTGTGAATTTCATTTATCTGATTTCTTTCTCTCTTTTTAATTAGTCCAGCTAATAATATTATCAATTTTGTTTATCTTCTCAAAGAGCCAGCTTTTTGGCTTTACTTACTTTCTGAATATTTATTCTCTATTTCACTTATTTATGCACAAATCTATTATTTCTTTTCTCTTGGCATTTCGGTTCTTTTTCTGTTGTTGTTTTTCCAGTTCCCTGAGATGTGTTGTTAGGTTTTCTATTTGCTACCTTCCTATCCATTTCTTATGTGTGCCAATTTTATGAACTTTCTCCTTTGACTGCTTTCAATGTGTCCTAGATTATGTGAACTCATGTACTTGTTATCCTGGTTTCAATAAATCTTTTGATTTAATTCTTGATTTCTTCAGTGGTTGTGAAATCATTCAGGAGTAGGTGGTTTAGTTTCCATATGTTTCTATTTTTGAGTTTTCTTGATCTGAAATTAATTTCCAGTTTAATACCATCATAGTCAGAGAAGATACTGTATATTGTTTCTTTGCCTTTAACTTTTTTTTTTGAGAGAGGTTTTTTTTTTTTTTTGCTATAGGGTGCTTGCGCTCACCAGACAGACAGAGAGAGACAGAGAGACAGAAAGCAAGAAATCACCCCCCATGGAGGATGGCCACGCCACAATCCCTTCTCCTCCATTCTTCTCTCGGGATCTTGGGCACGCACACACATGCACCCGGCGTGAGTTTTTTAAGCCACCGGGTCCGGGACGCGAACCGCGGTTGATTACATGGGAGTCCAGCGACATAGCCATTACGCTAACTGCTGGTCCCTTTGCCTTTAACTTTTTAAAGTCTTGTTTGGTGCTCTGTCATGTGGTCAGTCTTTGAAAAGATTCCACGAGGGGTAAGAAAAATGTAAATTTTTAGGAAATAATAAGATAACATCTATTTAAATGTGAACTGCCTTCATGAGTCTCTGACCTTCTTCATGCCTGAGCTTTGGGCAAGTAGAGAAATAAAACGAGGGAATAGCAAAGGGGACTGAAATGTTCTCCTAACTGATCAGGTCAAATTTGTAAGACGAGTTAGAGTGAGAGCCAAATAAGCCTCTGACTAACCTCAGAGGGGTCAGTCTGTCCTTGGCTGCTGTGGACCAAGATAGTCCTCCCTGCGTTACATGCAGGAACAAGAAAGAATTCCTGTGTTTTGGGGTGGTTTGTGCCATGAAGAAGCTTAGAGGAGAGCACCTAGTTTATGCTTCCCAAATTGACTAATTGGACAAGTGACTTTACCTTCCCAAAGTAGAGAGAGTCTTAGAGGAGGGTCTCCTTTACTTGTAAGGAAATAGCAGGCATAGAGAAAGTAGTATTCTTTATTTCCAACCCCACTTCCCATTATTGGCCCAAAATTAAAAAAAAAAAAAAAAAGGACAGTCCATGAGTTCACTATATTCTGGGGAAACAGGACCTCTAGTAGGAATGCCATAGAGGGCAGTGTGCAAGATATTGCAAAATTACAAATGCTATTTCACTCAACACGCTGCCCTCTATACTCATCTTTGTCTCAAATGACCAAATTTTATTCTTTCTTAAGACTGAATATTTTTTTTTTTGAGAGGGTTTTTGCAATAGGGCACGTGAGCTTGCCAGAAAAACACAGAGAGACAAAGAGACAGAAAGTGAGAAATCACACCCCCCCCCCCCCAGGGGGGATGGCCATGCCTCAATCCCTTCTCCTCCACTCTCCTCTTGGGATCTTGGGTGCACACACACACATGTGCCTGGCTTGAGTTTACACCATTGGGTCCGGGACTCGAACCGTGGTCGACTACATGGGAGTCCAGCGACATAGCCATTACACCAACTGCTGGCCCCAAGACTGAATAATATTTATTGTGCGTGTATCACACTATTCATCTGTTGATATATACTTAGGTTGATTTCAACAGCAAGGTGACTATAGTCAATAATGATGCATATCTTAAAATAACTAAGAGGGTACAATTAAAGTAAGTGAGATACTAGATATGTTAATTATCTTAGTTTAATCACTCCACATTGTACACATATATCAAAATATCACATAGGGCTAGCCGGTGGCATAGTGGTTAAGGTGCTGGACTCTCACGTGGCTGACCACTGAGTCCCAGACCTGGTGGCTTGAAACTCTCTGGGCATGTGTGTGTGCAAGGCCAAAATCCTGAGAGGAGAATGGAGGAGAAGGGATTGCCGTGTGACCATCCCCCAAGGGGGGTGATTTCTCTCTCTCTCTCTCTGTGTCTTGCTGAACATGCACTCACTGCATGTATCCTATAGCAAAAATCTCCTTAAAAATTACTTTGCATTCCATAGATATAATATATGGCTTCCTCCATGGTACAACAGTAATATACTACTTAGGAGAAGCAGGGGCCCATGTGTCTTTGCAAGTTCCCCTTCTAGAAACATCCTACAGATGTACTTAGAAGGAAATATGTAAGAAGAATCATTGTAGCATTGCTATTAATAGCAAAATCTTTGTATTTCTTTTAATAGAAGACTGTTAAATAAGCTATGATATGTCTGCATCACAGAAAACTACAAGTCCTTTGGAAACATGGGAACTTTAAATATTTTGATATGGAACAATCCTAAACATGTATTTTTCTATGACCAAACAAAGAAGCAAACACACAAAGTCAGAATAATTCTGCTATTGATGCGAACAGAAAAGGAAGTGGTGGGGAACAAGGATGTTATTGGCTTGTATGAAACACAATAAATACCTCTGGGAGCATAGACAAGAAAGGGATAGTATTGGTTGCCTTTGGGAATTAGAAACGGGAGTAGCTGGGAGAAGAGAGTTTTAAAATAATGTATACTTTGTCTATTTTGAAACTTCAGCCATGTTTTCAAAAACTTAATTTAGAACAACAGCAAAGTTGGACATCTTGACGACTACATCATATTTGTCAGCAGTTTTGCATCTAACTCCAGTGTTTCAAATGATCTCCCATGAACAATCTCAAAAGCCAGGTGTCTCCCTGAAACACAGCCTTCTCAATCCAGTCTTCATTGCCCTCTTTCTTGATATTTATTAGGTTGTTGGTAAAGTCATGATGTGTTTTTGCATAGAAAACAGAGAAAAATACTTCATGATTTTTCTGACAACCCCATAGCCATACTTCTCAATAAGACCTCAGGAACAACCAGAGTCAAAGTGGTTTCTTTCTCCTGCGAGTATCAGTAACTGCTATTCCTTTTATTTTTTTGGAGAGGTTTTTTGCTATAGGGCGTGTGCGCTCGCCAGACAGACAGAGACAGAGAGACAGAAAGTGAGAAATCACCCCCCAGGGGGGATGGTCACGCCGCAATCCCTTCTCCTCCATTCTCCTTTTGGGATCTTGGGCATGCACACACACGCGCCCGGTGTGAGTTTTAAGCCACCGGATCCGGGACGCGAACCGCGGTCGACTACATGGGAGTCCAGCGACATAGCCATTACGCTAACTGCTGGTTCCCAGTAACTGCTATTCCTAACACCACTTGTTCAGCACTTACTTGCCTGCCTAAGAGACTAAGCATTTCACGTATATGTAAGGGGGTGCAAATTTACTCAGTCAATAGAGATGAGCAGACAAAATGAAGTTTCTTTGTGTCTGTCAATAACCTGGTCTCCTCAGCCCCCACCTGCTGTGACAAGAGAAAATAAAACAGAACATCTGGCAATCTCTGTCCAATAAACAATTGATCTATAAGCCAGTCTCTCACTATCAATGGGAGGGGTAATGTTTAATGTTTATTTGCTTTATCAAAGGAGTCATTATTTAAATAAATTTCCTATGAAACATATACTTATTTCTTTTGAAATAAATAAAGAGCATTTAAGTAAGGTGGCCATATATCTTCTCATTTAACAAGGATAGTTTTGAAAAGGAAAGGTGTGCTAACTGGGTGGGACATGAGGATCGTAAGTAAAAAGCAAAACTCCAAAGAAAACTGTGATGCACACTTTTAACATAGGCTATCTCAGGGTACTTAGTCACAGGAGTGGCTGATTTCACCTCCCTTTCACTCTTGAGAGCTATAAACTCCCTTTGCATTTATCCCAGGCCTTTAACTAGCCTCTAATTTGAGTAGCCGTACCTTCACCTATACCATGGTGGAGGTGCCGTGGAAGATGTGTTGGTTTTTGCCTATATATGCAGGTTTCATCTAGTTTAATATTTATTAAATCAGCAAACATTATCCATTGAAAAGGAAGGGTTTTTTTTTATATAAAAATAGAAATGCCAAGGAGAGGAGGCTAGATACTTCGATAACCTAATACATTTTTAAAACGTGCATTTTATAAATGTACACTATATATAATTTGAGGCTTACAAAATACTTTTGTTGACAGTGTCTCCTGGGACCTCCACAACAGCATTGACGTTCTACCACCATAAATGAGGATGACGGGAGTGCTCTGCTTGGGTGACTCAGCTAAATACAGAGCTCCATGCTCTCTCCTGTCCTACCGTATAGCGTGGTCAAGTATATGGAGGAAGGAGGAATGGTTTCTATGACCTCATAGGACTGGCCTTAACCTAGACTTTTTGGGTTTGTTGGCCTGGTACACACCTAGCCATTCTGCTTCTATCAACTGCTCACATTGGCTGTTGCTGCTGCTAAGTCTATATCTTATCTTTTTCAGTTCTACCTTGGCTTTGGCTCCCTTTCCTGCTGCCTTAGTCTCCCATTGGCAAGGAAAACTATAGACCCCTCTGACACTGCCATATCCATTAACTGGCCCCTAGTCTGGGCATTCTCTTTTCACACAGAGCCTGACTTTGGCAAGATCACTGACTGGTCTTGGCTCTCAGCTAAACATTCCTTCTGCACTGAAAATGAGGGAGAACTAGGGAAGCAAACTTGATGTATTTGCTGAACCTCCTGGTCCACAGTCCTAAGAATTCTGGGCTCCTTGTATGGTGCAGTGCCAGCCTGTACATTGATTTCCCAGATCCTAAATAGGGAGCCAACAAATATCCCTCTGCCAATGATATGTCAAGTAGCTCCCTCCTCTGCAGGCCTTTGTGCTTCAGGACATACATCTGATCTTTGTGACTTACCTTGCTCCCCTCTTTCCTTCACATTCTATTGGACTCAGAGGGAGTCTGAGTCTGCTTCTCCAGGAAGCAGATACTGAGATACAAATGAGTGTACAGAAGGCCTACTAGGGAGCCCTCTGGGGATCACTGCCTGTGGAAGGCAAAGGCAGTAGGCCTGGCTGGGCAGAAAGGAAAGTTGTGCTCTGATGTAGCCGCCATGCCCCAGCCATGGGAGCTCTGAACCTGGGATGTCCCTTCAGGGTTGTCCTGAGTTGGTGCAGGAAGGACAAACCTTTATATTGCCCTGCATCTGTTTACCAGTTATAAGGTGGAAATGGCCATGCACAGAGGCCATAATTTGGGCAAGGGGACTCTTAAGCAAGGGCAATTTTCAGTTTCCAGAAGAGACTGACAGCTGAAGGTTATCTTCCAGCAGTGTTCCCAGAAACTCTGGGAATGTCTTTCAGTCCTGAAAGGGTCTGAGAACAACAGCATCTACTACAGATAGAATTTTACTTTACTTCTTTATCTTCTTTTGGTTTTGGGCCAGTTATCATAAACAGAAAGTTATATTCTCCACATTATGAAAGAAAGTCTCTGATTTAATATGCCAGGAGTAGCCCTTGATATGTTAAATGGGTGCTAAAAGAATTTAGAAAATGGTTTCTTTTCAGTGGTGTCTGGCTTATAACCAATTATCTTACAAAAAATGCTCTTTTGAATTTAAGAAGCTTAATCATAACTTTTTCTTTGTAGCTCTTCTGTAATAATCCTAATACCCTAAAGCATCTAGTTAGATAATTTAGGCTAACTAGGGAGAAGGTACTGTATACAGAAAGACCCAGGGAAAAAAATCCACAGAAATATTTTTGAAAATATTTCTGGTCTGTCTTTTTACCAGGTGGTCTTCAAAAAGTTCATAAGAAAACCCATATTATTTAAACAAAACAAAACCAAACTATCCATGTACTTCAAGTTTTTTTTTCAACAAAATAAACTTGTACTTAATTCAATTTTTCCATGAGCCTTTTGAAGTCCCCTTGTGTATGCTTCTCTTTCCTTCTGACTCAAAGCTAATTGAGGACTGGGGGAGGACAGATGTTATTTTTGTAATTTTAAAATTTGTCCTATGATATAATGTTTGCACAGGTTTTGCATATTTAATATACTAGGAAATCCCAAAATGACTTTTTAACATCTTTACGGAAACTCATATACACTGGTACATTAGTTATATGTGTAACAAATTACCTCTAAACTTGGCAGCTTAATAGCAAACGTGTCATATAATTGCTGAAGGTCAGGAACGTGGGAACCATTTAGCTGGGAGATTTGGCTGAGGAGCTCTACTGACTCCAGTCATTTCAAGGCTGGAGTGGGCCTAGAGACTCTGTTACCATCCCCAGGTCCTTGCTGGTTGCTGGCCAAAGCTTCAGTTCCTCACCAGTAGGTGTCCTAGAGGGCTGCTGCAATATGGCCAAGCAAAGGTTGAAAACGAGATCACAGAGAAGAGAAAGCTAAGGGGCAATCCACAGCCTCATAAAATCTAACCTCACAAATAATATGATCTCTGCCATACGTGTCTGGTCAGAGATAAACCTTGATACAGGAAAATGACAACTACCCAAGCATGTGAGTACCAGGAAGAGGGGATCACAGGGACAGTGGACAACTTGGAGACTAGCTACCATAGTGGCTTTTAAATTCTTGGCACATCGGAAAAGACTTGCATTTGAGACTCCGATTTTGACTGAAAATGATTCCCATCTGCCATTTACTACCTGTGTGACTTTGGACAAATCCCTTTAATTTGGCTCTAGTTTGCGTATGCATTAAATGAGGACTCTAATACCTTCCTTGTAATAGTGTAGTGAATAAAAATGAGTTAAATATGCAGAAAGGCTTGTCCATGAGGAGTGCCAATAGAGGGACAGCATAACACAGCTAGTGGTTGTTACTAATAAGATCAGTAATTTTCCTTGCTTGTACATCATGTGGTGTTTTTTTCTGCCCCAAACAAGTGGTCACCCTTAGGGCCCAAGGGGTATTCCAAGGATAGGTCTGCAGAGCTGAAGCTTGGTCTACACAACAGGAGCAGCATCTTCAGGGCTTTTGGGTCTCCCTAGGTTTCCCCAGCAGAATGACAGTTCTCATCCAAACTGAACAAATAGCATTCCTGGTTGAGGTAACTCAGGGTACCTGTGCCTCTTTCAATTTCTCTTGTTCAATGTCAAGGCAAATTAGTTATTTAAATTCAATTTCTTGAGTGGTATTTGTCATGGTCCCAAAACAACCCCAGGGGAAGAGACTGAGGATGTGATTCTAATTTGCTGTAATCACAGTTGGTATTATCATTGTTGTGAAGATTTGTATTTTCCCTGACAACATGTCAAACACACAAGGCAAATTTTATTCCAAATTCTAGATTAAATATTTAAAAATACATGAGTGGTCTGAAAATAATTATCCTTCTATAACTATCTGAAACTCACCCTGTTTCTACTAGGTACCAATTGGCTTACAGATGCCATCCATTAAAATAAGGGGTGGGGGAAATCCCAGTCTTAAACTAATTACATGCTTAAAATTCTTAACATGGAAAATAGATTTAAGCATTGCCTTGCCTCTATTGCAGTGGGCCACATGTTTCAATTTATTTCTACTCAAGTTTGAACTAGTGAAATGTTCTTTGTTCTCAAATTGAAAACTCTAAACTTTAGTACAAGTAATATATTTGATGAGGGTTTTCTGTGCATATTGTCCAAACATGTCCTTTTGGAAGAAAGCAAATAAGAAAAACATTTAGGCTTGCCAGATGGAGAATTTAGTGTTTTTTTTTTCCTTTTCTTTTCTTTTAATATTACCCAAGAATTCTTGATTTTTCTAAAGGATTCACTGCAGCGTAAATTCCCAAGAGCATTTTAAATACAATTTGATTTGCATACCTCATACCAGGAACACATCAAGTCAGTATAAAGATAGCTGTGGTTATATGATTTAGGTCAGCATTGGATCTGAACGCACTTTCACGCATGGAGCATGCACAAAAGAACAAGAGCGTCTTGAAACCTACGATGTAATTCTAAATGAAAATGTGCTACGGAAATTAGCTTACTTCAGGCATCTTTTGATGCATATCTAAAGTTTAGAAGACACTGCAGGAGAGCTGATAAATAATTTATTTTTCTTTCCAACTCTTTATGCAATTTTTTTCCCCTTTAGCTAATTCTCCTGAAAAAAGCATCTTTCATTAAGAACTTGAAAGAATTCTCTTTCTTATACTCAGACTCATAAATATTTCCTTTTCTATTATCACCAGTAGTTGAGACATGTTTAAGTTAAAGTTTTCCCCTAAAGGTATGTTATTTTATCTTTGTTCATAGAATGAAATGAAATTAAAAATGGTTATACTTTGAATTTCATGACTCAGGTCCTCTTATTAAGGTGAGTACTGAATTGCTTTTCAGAGAAGTCACTTCGTTTTTCACAGCTAGTACCACATTCGAATCTCATTATGTTAGCAGAATCTTAGAATCTAAATCTTTGTTTTTCACTTATGTTAGATATTGTAGAAGGTTTTTTCATATGGTAGTGCATGTTTATTAAAGAAAATTTGGAAAATACAAAAATAGGAAAAGGGTATTCTAATTATCCCTTTACTTAAAAATATACATATGCATATTTTTTGTACATTTTCTTTTTGTTCCCACACTTGTGGGAATATTAATTGGCTTTCTGAGTCTGATGGGAAGTCTGCCTGAGGGCTTCCCAGAGAAATATATGTAATTATATGGTTTTTCTCATCACAGCAGGTAATGGCTCCTAAGCATTTTTTTCTTTTTTAACTATTTCATCCAGATAGCATAGTCATTGAACCCACTAGCTTTCTACATTTTTGTCTTTACTCATTAGTATTGCCAGGAGAATCAATGTGATTTACTTAGGACCCTTGTGACAAATTTGGCCTTATGCTTTGTGGGAATCCCACTAATCTCTAGGCCGGGTCATTTATACCCTGACTGATATCACTATGCTTGACGATTTGATCTAGGATTAAACTTTTGGTCATCAGGAGTACACCTTTAAGACAGCTTTTAAACAAAGATAAATGCCTGGTATATTTTTAGGGCCTTCCTATAACTAAAATTTTTCTCTCCTGCTGGCTTCACATGTGAAAAGAGTACAATATTTTAAGAAACTATTTATATTATTTTCTTGTCAAAGCCATAATTATTGCTATTGTTTTTAGTATTTTTTGTTTCAGGGTGAATGATTATTATTATTATTATTATTATTTTGGAGAGCTTTCTGTTATAGGACTCATGCGCTTGTCAGAAAGACAGAGAGAGACAGAGACAGAAAGCGAGAGATCACCCCCCCAGGGGGGATGGCCACACCACAATCCCTTCTCCTCCATTATCCTCTCAGGATCTTGGGCATGCACGCACACACGCCCGGCGAGAGTTTAAGCCACCAGGTCTGGGACTTGAGCCATGGTCGACTACGTGGGAGTCCAACGACATAGCCATTACGCTAACTGCTGGTCCCAAGGGTGAATGATCTTATCTAAAAAGTGAGTACTGGGATACAGCAGTTGGCGTAATGACTATGTTATTGGACTCCCATGTAGTCAACTGCAGTTCGAGTCCCAGATTTGGTGGCTTAAACTCGCGCTGGGGGTGTGTGCATGCATGTCCAAGATCCTGAGAGGAGAATGGAGGAGAAAAGATTAAGGTGTGGCCATCTTCCCTGGGAGGTGATTTCTCACTTTCTGTTTCTCTGTCTCTGTCTTTCTGGTGAACAAACATGCCCTATAGCAAACCCTCCCCCCGCCAAAAGAAAAAAAAACTGAGCACCTAAAGAAATTTTCTTTTTTTCTTTTTTTTTTTTTTTGAGAGATTTTTGCTATAGGGCGCTTGCGCTTGCCAGACAGACAGAGAGAGACATAGAGACAGAAAGCGAGAAATTACCCCCCAGGGGGGATGGTCACACCACAATCCCTTTTCCTCCATTCTCCTCTCGGGATGTTGGGCACGCATGCACACGCGCCCGGCGTGAGATTTAAGCCACCGGGTCTGAGACACGAACCGCGGTTGACTATGTGGGAGTTCAGCGACATAGCCATTACGCTAACTGCTGGTTCCCCAAAAAATTTTCTTTATGTTGTCATGCTTGTTAGCATGCGATGAGTCTTACATAAAATACAGTGAGGTCTTTTAGTTTGGCCTCTTTGTTCTTGGGTTCAAACTATGGCTACGTGCTGTCTAAACTGCTAGTTTCTTTTTTCTTCCTTGCCTCTCTCTTACCCTTCCTTCTTACTTTTTGTTTCCAAAATATGAGGACCATAATCCTTTATCAGGCTGTTGTAAGGACTAAATAACTGAGGGCTCATTTGATAAATATAGTCTTGCTCAATTAAAAAAAATAGTTATTTTTATTACTGGTTCAATCCTGTTATGACAAAAATGCAAGTGGAAAAACAAATACTCAGTCAATCAATGGTTCTAGTGTTGAATAAAATGAACACATTTGAACTGTATCTTGAAGTCTTTGGGCTTAGGATTGATGTGTGTCTGTAGATATTGGTACCCATGTTTCTCAGGTGTGTGATATTCTCTGAAAATAAGAGTATAGGAACGATGAGATGTGTTGGAAACTGCTCAGGACCTCCCTCTGGATCACCCTGAAGAAGAATGTATGTGTGTATTAGGGCAGAGTGGGTGTGAGAGAGGATGGCTGTGGGTTGGGGCTAATGGATTGATTGCTTTTTTGGTTGGAGATAGTAGAAAAAGCACCAAATCTCTGAGCTCAGGGAAACAGGACAAGGGTACTGTGAGGACAAGGGTACTGTGCTAGGCATGCCTACCTGTCCTGGCCCTCTGACCCAGCTTGGAGCATGATTTTTCTGGCTGACTTACAGTGCCTCTTTCCTCCTCTGTATGTAAGAGTTTGTTCTGGATTATGTCTGGGAAAATGTGTCTCTGAGTTGAGACTGCCATCTCATGAGGGCTTCCGCTGAAAAATGCATGTTTGGAGAATTTGTTTTCTTTCTCCTCCCTCCTCTATCCTTGATTTCTTGTTCTCCATCTCCTCCATTTCCCATCTACTTATTTTTTCTCCGTGGGATATGCACTAAGTAGTGGGAGCAATGTGACTCGAGGACTGAGAGGAGCAATTTCTACCCTTTTGACAACCAATGAGTCTCTTTGGGCTGTAGTCCAGAATTTTTGATACTCAGTTTTCTTCCTTGGAAATGATTGTTTATCTTCTGACTATATGTTCCAGTCAAAATGGTTTTATTTTCGGTGGTTTGCATTATAAAAAAAAATGAGTTGTTTTCTCATTTTTTTTTTTTTTTGGAGAGGTTTTTGCTATAGGGCGTGTGCGCTCGCCAGACAGACAGAGAGAGACAGAGAGACAGAAAGCGAGAAATCACCCCCCAGGGGGGGATGGCCATGCCTCAATCCCTTCTCCTCCATTCTCCTCTCGGGATCTTGGGCACACACACACATGCGCCCGGTGTGAGTTTAAGCCACCGGGTCTGGGACTCAAACCATGGTGAGTCCAGCGACATAGCCTTTACGCTAACTGCTGGTCCATCTCATTTTATAAAATGTGAAAATAGATGCTTTTTCAAATTAGGCGTACTCCTCAGACGCCAGTACTACTCTTAGAGACAAGTTCTTACCTAATCAGTGCACTGAAGCCCACCCTGGCCGGGTGAGTGAGAGCTATCATGGAGAATGGAGTAAAGGCTTATATCCAAATTGCTAGTACCCAGCTCTCCAGCATCACGGACAGACACAGAGAGGGTCTTTACCTGAGTATTTTGTGAAATATTAGGAGCTCTATTAGTGTCCCTCATTACTAGTTATCAGAATGTACTGTCTTATGAATTTTTTATTTTTAAATTTTGTGGTTCCATGTGCATTTACAAAGCCATCCCCCTGGGGAGTGATTTCTCGTTTTCTTTCTCTCTGTGTCTCTAGCGAGCCACATGTGCCCTATAGTAAAAATATCTCTCAAAAAAGAAAAATACCTGAGACTCAATGATTTATAAAGAAATAGAGGTTTTTATTTATTTATTTTTTTCAGTTCATGGTTTGATGAGCTGAGGTTTAGGGACCAACTTCTGGTGAGGCTATGAAATGGCAAAGAATAGGATCTTGAGCAGAAAAGTTGCCTGTAACTTTCTCCTAGTGTTGGTGTCTGTATCCATGTGGCCTCTGCCTGCCTCCTTCTCTCTCTTTATACACATAGCAGAAATCAATCATAAGGGCCTCACCCTAATGACTTTATACACCCAAAGACCCCAGACTAGGACACTGTGAAGGAAGGGTTTAAGTTTTTACTTAATGCCTTTAGAAATACAATCCAGTCCTCCTAACACATGAATTTTGGGGGAACAAACCATTATCCAAATCATAACAATCCTTCAATGTCCTGAACAGTCCTCAACACCACAGGACATTCTGGACATTTTCTTTTGCCAAAGATCCCAGTAAATAGCTCTGTGTTCCTCTTGACAACAAATGTTTGATTTCACAAGGCTATTCCAGAGAGAAAACAAGCTGTTGGGTCCCCTCAGGAAGGATAGCTCTGAAATTAAACAGTATTAGTGTTGACATTAACTTTGCCTTAGCAATTAAAACTTAAAAACTCAAGAGAAAGAAGCCTTGCTTCTTGCAAATGTATTTGCAGAGACATTTAAAGCTATCTTGTTTGGGTGTGAATTGGAGAACAACAGTAGGAATGAGACTGAGGCGACTGCCTGTGGGTATGGGAAGATGACAGGAGGTGAAAAGGAGGCCCACAGACTGTCAAAGTGTTATCTATGCCAGAGGCTCTCGACTTCCACACTGCTGATTTGTTGGGCCCCGTACTTCTTTGTAAGGAGTAGTTCTGTGCATTGTGGGTTGTTTATCATCATTCTTTTTTTTTTTTTTTTTATCTTTTTTTTATTACATTGAATTACATATAACTTTACAGTGTATTACATTGCTTTTTCAAAAGGGAATGCCATGCATGTCAGTCAGTACAGAGACATTAATCTCCCGCTTCAACATTCAATATCTTTCCTATGTTTCCCCCAATCATTATTATTATTATTCTAATTATTTTTTATGATAAACATGATTTTTTTTTCCAATTATCAGATCATAAAGTTCCCAACAATAGGGAACGTAGACTCCACTCAGGGCTGGACCAAGGGTGGGTCTTGTGCAGCCTCGCAAATGTAGGTGAACCTCCATGGAACACAGTTTCAGGAACGCAGCTCAGGAAAGCAGAGACGGCCATCAGCTGACATCATTCTTGGCTTCTACCCTTTAGATTTCTGCAGCATTCTCTTCTCCACACTGGTAGTCCGCAGTTGGACAAAGCAAAATGTTTCCAACCCTTGTGAAGTATTTCCAGGGGCAAAATCATCTGTAGTTGAAAACCACTAATCCATGCAAAGGTCTTCTGCATGGGAAAATATTGAGTTTTTTAAATCAAGGATTGACACGCTTTTTCTATAAAAGTCCAGAGTGTGAATATTTTCAGATTTGCAGGCCATAGGACAGGTTCTCTGTTGTGATGATTCCACTCAGCTTTTGTACTGTGAAAGCAACTGTGGATGATTTGTAAGCAAACAGATGTATGTGGCTGTGTACCAATAAAACTTTATTTATAAAAAGAAACCGAAGCCAAATTTATCTTTCAGGTCCTTAGTTTGCTGACAACCATTTTAGTCAATTCAAGGAAATTCAAATAACCAAACTACAAATAGGTCAGACATGTATCTAGGTTCAGAAACAGTTATAGAACCTGAAACTTGAATCCCTGTAGAATCTTCTCCCTTTTTCCACTTTTGTTGTTTTCCATCTATGTTATTTCATTCTCATTGTAAACTGCTGTTCTTTCACAGTAGGTTCTAAACTGCCATAGCACATAGCTTGCAATTTCTGCTGAGGAATAGAGAGAGATACGAACTTCCTACTTCTTAGTCCTAAGAAGAAAAATCTCAGGGGCAGATTCTGATTGGATTTCTATTCCTCTGTCTTTCTTCATGTAAGGGGACTTCAAAAAGTTGTGGAAAATGAAATTAAAGGACAAATTTATTTAGGTTCCCAAATTGAAATCCATGTATAGTTTTTTTTTTTTATATACCTTTTTTTCCGTGAAGACCTTGAAAACCTCTTGAATATGTATGTATATGTGTGTCTTTTGATTTTTGAAATCTTGGCTACCTTTTTAAAAGTTTTCCAAATACAGGCCTTTAAAAAAATGAATGGAAAAGTCTATTTTTCAAGAGCTTTAGAAGAAAAATAGGTCTATTCCTCCTCTGTGAAAATCCCATGTCACAGCTATAATGGGGAAGAGCCAAGAACCCTCAGCCCAATTCCAAACCCCAGATTCTAAACTTCCATAAACTCCTTCTACCATATTTTGTACTGTTATCAATAACATACATTAAGGAGATACCATCAAAGGGGGAGATCACTTCAGGTCCTTAGGAAGAAGTTTGTGTAGGAATGAATTTTCCCTAGGAGTTTTGGGTTTTGGGCTTTCTTTGTATTAGGATATTATGAGATTGAAAAGCATTGTTTTTCTACTTAAACATCAGAAAGATCAATAGCTGTCATGTTATTAAGAGAAATAGGAGTGTCTACAATCAAGTTCTCCTGACAGTTTTTCCTCTTTGTCTTTTTTGTTTGTTTGTTTAAGAGAGAGTTTTACTATAGGGCATGTGTATTTGCTGGAGAGACAGAGACAGAAAAAAAGCAAGAAATCACTCCCTTTCCCCTCATCCTCTCCACCAGAGGAGCTGACCACGCTGCAATCCCTTCTCCTCCATTCTCCTCTCAGGATTTTGGTCATGCATGTACATCTGCCTGACGTGAGCTTTAAGCTGCTTGGTCTGGGACTTGAACTGTGGTTATGTGGGAGTTCAGCAATATAACCATTATGTCATCTGCTGGTCTCTCCTCTTTAAAAATTTTCTCTGTCAGCTGTCCTCTCTAAATTGAGCCCCAGTATCTTTGCATCCACACCTTGAAGCTTTGTTCTTCCCCTGGAAGAAGTGCCTCAATCGTTCTCCATCCTTAGCTTAGATAATAGCTTTTGCTTTACTGGAATACTTCCCCTCCATCTCAACCCTTGGGGCTCAAATGTAACTGGGTGCTTTGGCTTTAATAAAACCTGGATTCAATAGAGTTGTTCTTAGAAGCATTCTGAATGAACACCTTATTTTCTGTTCAGTTATCACTCAGAAAATCGCCAAGTGGAAGAGAGAGCTTCTCTGAATGCTGTTTGTATTCAGTGTAGTTCATTGTGCTACCCACCCAATTCACCAACAAGAATTCTCCTTCCTGTGTGTTTGTATTTTTTCAGGTTTTTGCCATAGGTGCATGCACTTGATGGAGAGAGACAGAGACAGACAGAGGAAAAGTGAGAAATCACCTCCCAGGGGCATGGCCATCCTGCAAACCCTTTGCCTCCATTCTTCTCCTGGGATTTTGGGTGCATATGCACCAGGCATGATTTTCAAGCCACAGGTCTGGGCCTGAAACCATAGTCAGTCATGTGAGAGTCCAGTGCCTTAACCACTATACACCTGCTGGCTCCATATGTTGGGTCATTGGAAAAGTCATGGCACATTTTGCATGAAAAAACATAGATAAATATGTAATGACTTTTCTGATGACCCGATATATACTAATATGTATATGTATATTTTATATATATTCACATACACACATACACATATTAGTGTGTGTGTATATATATATATATACACACACACACATATATATATACACACACACACACACACACACATATATATGTACACACATACACACACACACATATATTTTAATGGATCTCAAATTCTTTATGGAAATAGGGGCTGGGGAATAGTGATAATGTGGACTCTGAGGAGGACATATAAATTCCTGTAACATTTGGGTCCTGAAAAACAGGTTCTGAAAATTTCTTATATTTATAAAGTAGGACCTCATTTATTGCCACTGCCGACCCCCCCCCCCCCCCCCCCCCCCCCATCAAGCATTTAGGTTTTGGTGAACAAGTAAGGAGAAAGAACATGAAGAAATAAATGCTGATTCCTTACGTTTATCTTTATATTTATGATGATTATGAATTTTATTTTGCCGTTTCTTCTCTTTTTGGCAACATCTTTCTCTTTCTTTATAGCCTAACTAGACTGAAATCTCTATACAACAGCTTCTTAAGCAAAGTGAAATTTGGTATTTATCAAGTCCTTCCTGGGAGGTAACAGGATATTGAAAAGCGGACAGGTTTGGAGATTGACAGGTCTAAATTAGCCTCTAACTTGGTCTCAGTAGATGTGTGACACTGGTCTCTTTTCTGAACCTCTCTGAGCCTCAATTTCAGCCGGTTTAAAACCTTAAGTCTTGAAGTATTTAGGGCCCAGGAGCTTAGTTCTCAGTCTCACTATACAAGATGGCAGGTGAAAAAGCTGAGAAGTGGGATATTAAGGAATAGAACTCTAAAGCCAAGAAGGTTGATGCCAGTGACAGGGTTAAAAAGGGTGACCCCCAAGGCTACAAAAGCTCAAAAAGGGGAAGCCCCATTGTAGCCTAAACCTGGTCTCAGTCCAGGGCATCAGAAGATACTCTCGATCTGCCACGTGTTCTGGAATGGCCATGTATAAGAGAAAGTACTCAGCCACTAAACCCAGGATTAAAAGTAAGAAGAAGGTTCTTGCCACTGTCACAAAATCAGTTGGTAGGGATAAGAATGATGATACCTGGGTAGTTGAACTCCACAAAATGCCTAGGTAATATCCTACTGGAGATGTGCCTTGAAAGCTGTTGAGCCAAGGCAAAAAGCCCTTCAGTCAGCATGTGAGAAAGCTTGTACCATTCTGATCACTGGATGTCATAGAGTGAAGAGTGGCTTTCTTGAAGCAGCTGAGCAGTGGCTTGCTACTTGTGACTGGATATTTGGCCTTCAATCGAGTTCCACTGCATAGAAGACACCAGAAATTTGTCATCACCTCCATGAAAATTGCTGTTGGCAAAGTAAAAATCCCCAAGCCCCACACCAATGCTTGTTTCAAGAAAAAAGAAGCTGTGAAAGCCTAGACACCAGGAAAGTGAGATCTTCAACAAAGGGAAGGAGAAATATGAGATTACAGAGCAGCTCAAGGTTGATCAGAAAGCTGTGAACTCACAAATTTTACCAAAAATCAAAGCTGTTCCTCAGCTCCAGGGCTACCTGTGATCTTGTTTGCCCTTACAAATGGAGTTTATTCTCACAAATTGGTGTCCTAAATTTCTTCCCAAGAACCTAATTAAATAACTGAGTGTGTGTGTGTATACATATACATACACACACACACATACAGAAGATTTAGGACCTCAGTGAGAACTTCCTTATAGCAAGGGATCTTAGTAGTGTCTCCCTTCACTGTTCATATCATCCTCTTTATTCCTTCAAGCAATTGTTTCTTTACTTGTCTCTATCTCCAGACTAAAGTGTACACTTCTTGAGGGAAAGCACTTTATCTTTTCCAATGCCATAGACCTCTCCCCAGTCCATATACATTTCATACATTGAAAGTCTTCTATATCTGTTTCTTAAATTGATGGACACATGACTGTGCACCTCACAGAGTTATTATGATGCTCATTTCAGACAGTATTTGTAAAGCATCTAATCAAGGCTTAGCTGAAGATAAAGTTTACACAGAGAAGATAGTGCTAGGTTAAATGAAAGGACAAAGGACGAAAGAGGAGGAGGAGGTTGTTGACATCCCTACGTAACAGTTATTTCTTACTGACCATGTGACTGACCTTCACTGGACACTCTTTCTTAAGATAACTCCAGGTTTGCAGTCTCCCTGAGGGCTGTCCACACATCCTGCTGAATGGACTACCACCACTGCCAGTGATTTGCTTTAGACAGTTACTGTTAATGGACTTTTACCCAACTTTGTCGCTTTTCTCATCTCCTTAAGACCTTTCTTGGTTATCTTTGTGGACTCTTTTGAAACAACTTCTATGTCTTGTACCCCTTTTTTTAATTGCCAGGGGACACTCATACTCATTAAAAAGACAGAAAGAGAGAGAGAGCACTTTGCAATATGGTGCACATGACATGCATGTTTTTCAAGTCACTGGGGCTGGGATTCAAACCATGGTCAACCATGTGGGATCTGGCTCCTTTAGCCACGAGGCTACGGAGTCATCCCTGTATTACACCCCTGTTACTAGGATAACAGACCCTTGCTTTCTTATCATCAGCAGACACACTTATCATTCCATTTGGTCCTGTTGCCAGGGACGTGACTACATGCCCTAGGGTTTGATCTTCATTTTATGTTACCTTTGTGAGACAATAAACTCCCTCTTCTTTAGAACTTTTACTTTACAATGTTCTTTTATTACTTGACACCTAATATGCATTACAGTCTCAAACTATATTTATACAGTTTAGTCCCTGGAACACCTATTCAGGGAGAGGAAGAGTAATAATGCTCATGTGAGTCTATAGGATGACTATAGACTCCTCCAAGACTAGTTCCATATGGGGACTCAGAGGGAGTGTTCCTATCTCAGATTCTTAAGTTCTTCTCTACATTTCAGAAAACCTAGTGGGAATCCTCTGGGTAGCCACCATAAAATAGGATGTCTGTATGTCTAGGAACTCAGTACTGCTTATTTTGGGCTGGAGTTAAACCAACTCAGGATGGTAATGTGGTAACTCTGGTTATCTTGTGCTGCTCAAATTGGATCTGCTTGGTAGTTATCCATATCTGCTTAATTGGATAATCACTGTTGCTTGTTTAATAAACACAACTGTTGAAAACGTGCTGGGTAGCAAAGTAGAAGAGAAAAAAAAATCTAAGTGGGAGTGAAGAGATGGGAGACCATTGAGCTCAGGTGAATGCTTTGAGTCAGTGTCCCAGAGACTGGTTTGGTTTGTGAGATTATTGAGTTTATTTGGAACTAATGAACAGGGGCTATTCTTAGGAAGAAAGAGCTTGGAAGGAATAATTTATCGAGAACAAATCTCTCTTTTGTCTGGTTCTTTAAACCTCTCTTTTGTCCAGTTCTTTAAATGACTCAAGTGACCCAGGTAATAGTACCTCAGTTCTCCATCGTTTGTGAAAGTTCCTATTCTGGTTAGGGGTGTATTGTTTGGTGTGGAGTTGATGTCAGGAAGGGGTGAGTGGTGCTGCACTGGGTACAGCTGGTTCTTTCCTATTCTCTAGCAGAACTCTGAGGCTATTCTAGATTCCTTTTAATGGGAAAGAAATGCGAAAATAAATGCTGTTAAAATTGCGATCATTGTCAGGGCATTATGACTTCAGTGTGTGAGCACGCATCTCGTCCCTATAGGAGCTCAGGTAAATTCTCCTTTAGGAAACAAAAAGCTCAGAAATTCATGGCTGGAATAGTTGAATCTCCTCCTCTCACAGATGTGGGGGAGTGCATAAACCATGGAAAATTGCTTATTTGATGTTGGATTTTCCCTTCATTATAAAAGCAGAGCTATAATGCCACAGTTATGAAATCCATAGAGCGAGGTTAATCCTTAGATGGGAATCCACATAGGTAATAATAATTCTCATTTTCCCCATAAAAAACAAACTGTGAGGCATCATCATCTTTAAATACAATGCCATATGAGACATATTTGTGTGTGTGTGTGTGTGTGTGTGTGTGAGACGGGTCTGGCATTCCTTCATGAGGGCTCAAACATATTGTAATAATCAAAGATATTTAGGCAGTTTTTCTTCCTGTAAGTAATTTTTGCTAAGAAATCAACCACAGTTAAGTACTACATTTAGGCAGGAAAATAAGGTACTTTAGGATTTATTTGTTATATGCTAATATCCCAGGGAGAAACATATTTTCAGGCAAGGAACAAAGAAACAATAGATGTTCGTGAAAATGTAATTTCCCAGCAGCGTCTTACAATTTAAAGTTTCAGATTCTTTTCATACATTGTTAGTAACAAACTTGGAAGAACCTTCTTTTTTTTTTAAAAAAAAATGTGTTTAAAAGTGCTTGCTTCTTGTAATCTTTGGTTTTAAAAGTAGATGCAGAATAATTGCAACATGTCTTCAGATGAGATGAGAAGAGACAGTGTTTATGAATCATGACCTTGGGGATTTTATTGTCTTACTTGGCAGAAATGATGGACATGAAGGAAGCAAATAAAGTAACATAAGCTACAGAAATGATGCAGTTGACAATACAATGCTTTCCTGAGAGAAGAAGAGGATGATTAGGTATATGATTATCATTGCATGCAGTAGGCTCTCTGCCCACAATTTTCTAGAATATTCTTTGACCTTCCTAACACATCTTTCAGTCTAAGGAATGTGAATCTGCTGTTTGAACACTTTCATGAACCTAGGCTACTCTTCATTTTACAGTCACCCTTACATCCTACAAAATCAATTAAAGTGCATCCCATCTTGCATGAAATTCATATTCTGTTGAAAAAATGTTTGAATGGTTTCTTATTATTTTTGCTTTTAACATAATTTGCCTACCTGTAATCCAACTTACTATTTTTTTTTTTTTTTTACAATTTATCAGCTTGTCATAAGAATTCCTGAGTTTGTGTTCATACTCACAGTGGGAAGAAAATCTAACCAAAAAGTTGTTTTTAAATAAAAAACAATTTTTATGAAATTAAATATACTTATTTTTAAATAAGTACATTTTTCATGTATGATGCTAGATTTTATAGACATTTAACTTTCTATTAAATTCAGTTTTGCAAGTTTTTAAAAATATTGAACCAAAATCCTTTTTCATCCTTTGCACATTTCATAGACTGAAAACTCCCTTAGTTATTAGGTCCTATGCAGGGCTTCAAACACCATGAATTAAACAGAGCAAAGGATATATCACTATCTCTTTGGACAATAAGCAAGGCTGTTATAAGAGTTTTCATCAAAGTAACATCGAATAGAAAGTTTGGGAGCTTTCACTTGTCGCCCACTTTAGGCACTAAACTAAGTTCCAATGACTTGCCTCTTTCTCGTCTTGGTAGCAACTGGGCTTATGATTTCAAGCAGGGATTTAGTGAGTAGGTTCTTTGACAGTTGAACAGAATGCTTTCTTCAATGTTTAGATGTATATGTCTAGCTCTTGTTGCATATCATGAAAACCTTAAAAGCCAGTGGTCCTCAAGAAAGGATCTAATATTTGTTGAGTACTTAGTAAATACTGTACTCCATGCTAAGTGTGATATACTCACATGTGCAAATATATGAACTTGTAATTGTGTATTTGAGCTCAGTGTTTTCTTTTTTCCAATTTTTTTCTTTTTCCCTAAAGGTTCTTTCTTTCTCTCCTGAGAGAGAAGAGAGAGAGAAAGACACAATTTGCCCTCCTTCCAGCCAACAGGGATTTCATACTGTGATCCACCCTCAGTCTCAGCCAACCAGGATCATGGACATGCACATATGTACCCAGCATGCTTAGGGAGGTCCTAGGACAAACTCAGGACCTTTCTTACTGGGTCTTCTTGTGCTTCTGCTGCACCTTGCCTGGCTCCAATAAGCTCAGCACTTCTAATTTTCTTTTTCTTTCCTTTCCTTTTCTTTTTTCTTTCAGATGAGGCAACTGGAGGTCAGAGAGATTACGCATTACATCCAGGTACCTGGAGCTAGTTAAAGGGGACACTGGGCATCACAACCATCCATTACACAGATATTTACACTCCGCATAGTATATATCTTTTCCATTTAAATTTGATCGTTGCTGGTATAAAAGACTACGCTATCATAGTTCCAACAATTTTATCATTTTTCTCTTTAGTTTTCTTTAACAATCATTTTGACTTCAGATTATGATTGTTTCTCTCCAGTTCTTGTACATCTCTTTCCTCTTGTTTATCTTACTTTATGTGTAAGTTCTGTAAAACAATGTGAAATAGAAGCCACACTAATGAGTATCCTTTTCTATTTCCTAAGTTTAATGCAAATGTTTTTAAAATTTTACCCTTACATAATGATATTTAATATAGGATCTTGGGCAATGAGCTTTATCCGATTTTAGAAGATTCCTTCTATTCCAAGTTTACTGGGATTTTTTTAAAAAAAGATATATGCTAGTGTTGACTTTTTTTTTGGGGGGGGAGAAGTTTTTGCTATAGGGCGCGTGCGCTCGCCAGACAGACAGAGAGAGACAGAGAGACAAAAAGTGAGAAATCACCCCCCGGGGGGGGATGGCCACACCACAATCCCTTCTCCTCCATTCTCCCTCTCAGGATCTTGGGCACACACGCACACACGCCCAGCGTGAGTTTTAAGCCACTGGGTCCGGGACGTGAACCGTGGTCGACTACGTGGGAGTTCAGCGACATAGCCATTACGCTAACTGCTGGTCCCTAGTGTTGACTTTTTTGAATGCTTTATATGATATTTTTTCTGTGTGTTTACCTACATTTCTGAATAGACTATAGGATTAGAGCTTCAGATCCAGAAAACTCTGACTGGTATTTGCTTAGGAAGGTGTTTTCCAGTTCTAATAATTGATTGGCAACTGAGATTTTGACTTATGAGAATGCTGTAAATAAGAAAAGATCTGAAGACTTTTATGGCATTTTCACCCTGGATTCCATTTTTTTTTTAAAGTTTATTTCATGAGCAAGGTAGAGAGAAAAACAGATGGTAAGTGGCAGAGAGACAGTACCCCAACAAGGACCTGACACTGAAGTCCACTCCCAGCCTCATCCACCCCCAAACATGGGCAGGCACAATTCGGGTGTGCTAAGGAGGTCTCTGGATACAAACCTGGAACCCTCCCAGGTGGGTCAGCTGTACAGAGTGCCCACCACCATCTGGCTCCCTTTATGATCTTAAATAATGTTACACTTTAGCAAGCAGGCCTTCTTTATTTTATATGTCCAGCTTAAAAAAAATGAGGGAGAAAAATAAGCCTGTTTTCCTCCTCCTTTGAGCTGTTTGCAGTAGAGGCAGTGTTACAGTCATCAGGATTAAATTAGACTGTGCTTGATTTCATCTCCTGACACACTCCTAGCCTCTTGAAAGACCCCTGCACTTTGCAAGTCATTCAGGTTCAGAAACCAATAACAGATTTGATATGTTGAAGGTTACATGTCTTCCCCTGGTGTCTCCAACTCAGGAAATATGGAGCTAACCTGTCTCTGAAAAATAGGGCTTCTTAGGAGGTTCAAGAAAATGGTTTAACCCACCTGGGGTTCCAAAGAATCAATATTTTATGTGTGTTGTTCATGTTTTGCACTTGGGTTCAGAGGGAAATAATCTTACTCCACATGGCTCTGGGTGGTAGAAGCCCCAGCTCTTTCGTTTTTGTTTTTGGAGAGGTTTTTGCTATAGGGCACATGCGCTCACCAGAGAGACAGGGAGACAGAAAGCGAGAAATCACCCCCCGGGGGGATGGCCACGCCACAATCCCTTCTCCTCCATTCTCCTCTTGGGATCTTGGGCACGCAAGTGCATGCGCCCGGTGTGAGTTTAAGCCACTGGGTCTGGGACTCAAGCCATGGTCAACTTCATGGGAGTCCAGCAGCATAGTCATTATGCCAACTGCTGGTCCTGAAGCCCCAGTTCTAATCCTGGCTCTGTATTTTCTTTCCTCTAGACCTCTGTTACCTCCTCTGTAATATAAAGTGTCTGGGTCCTTTAAGGCACAAACACAGACTGTTTTCAGGAATCATGGAGCACTTGCAGCTTTCATTCCTCTCTCTGCCTTTCCCATAGGCCTGTTTATGCGTTTCTAAGGATGTCTAAGTGCAAGTCCAGCCTCTTACAGGTGGAGCATCTATAGTCTGAAAATGTGAAATCCAAAGTGCTACAAAATCTGAAACCTTTTGGACACGGAAATGATATCACACATGGACTATTTCATATCTGACCTTACATGACTGGTCACAGTCAAAACGCTGTAACACAAGAAATATTATGTAAAATTGGCTATAGGCTATGTGTATAAGGTGTATGTGAAGTATAAATGAGTTTTATGGCTAGACTTGAGTCCCGTCTATATTCCTAAAATATCTCATTATGTTTATGCAAATATTCTAAAATCTAAAAGAATCTGAAATTCAGAGCATTTCTGATCTCAAGCATTTCAGGTAAGGGATACTCAACCTGTGTTACATTTTAAGGGTAAAGGCACCCACCTGTCCAAGCCAGCCTGCACTGTGGACATGAGGACACAGAGTATCATGACTATTTCACTTGTAAGTGGAGGAATGTACTCAATGTGACTTAAGCAAAAATGGGGGGTTTTACTGGCTTACATAATGGACAGTGCAAAGGAAAGACAGTCTTCATGCATGACTGGATCCAGGTATTCAATGGACTGGATTTCTTTCCTCTCCTCCCTGCCTTCTGGATAAGTTCTTCCCCAGACTGGCTGCGTTCTCCACGCTTAATGCAATTTGCATGGTACTCCCAGTGGAAGAGGTCTTCTCTTTCTCAGTAGTTCCATGCAATGTCTTGGATAGGTCTCATTATCTTGATCATGTCACAACATGTGTTTCAGTCAGAATCCTAACAGTTAACAGGGCACTGAAATCGAATGACTTGAGGAGATATTAATTAAGGGAATATTCTCAAATATGCAGGCGATGCATAGGGAAACCACCTGGCACTGAGGTACCTTTAGGCTGTAACACTGGGGTTCTCTTATTATTGCTGGGTCTGGAAATAGAGCTGTGTGGTCAGGACTGTCTGATAGGCTGTGACCTGGGCTGAGGGCTGCACAAACCCATGGTGAGTATATAGCTCACTCTCCACCTTCCTTTTCCCTCTGCCTCCTGCCAGTGTTTGCCCACAGCAGAACTGACTTGAAGCGAAGGTGAGGGAGCTCGTGGTGAAGTCCATACCGGTCAACCTCTTGGGGCACAGAGCAGGGTGGAGAGTGGATATGGAGGTCAGATGGGAGACACTCATGGTCATTTCTGAACCAGTGCCTGTGGCCAGAGGAAGTAGATTCACTAGACCTGGGTCAGATCCATCCCCAGAGCTGTGGGTCAGACTAGGCTTACCTTAGCTAAATGAACTGAAAGAGAGAGAGAGAGAGAGAGAGAGAGAGAGAGAGAGAGAGAGAACACACACACATGCATGTGTGTGTATATGTATCCATAGAAACATTAAGTCGGATTTTACTGGTAAGTAAAAGAGAGAGGATCCTAAACTAGGAAAAAAAAAAAATAGCAGGAGACCACTACGGAACAAATGTATTTCTCTTGGCTTATGCTTATTCTAACCAATCTTGAAGACCCTCAAGATTTTTCCTGGATCTTTTGCTTGTAGGACTGGAGTAAGTGCTGACTGGCAGTGGGTGGCCCTGACTTCTGAGGGTCAACTTCTTTGCTCAGCCTGGATTTGGTTGCGATCCCCTGCCAAAGGTCAGTCTCTTATGCCAAGTTCCCTAGAAAACATACCCCATGTACCAATGGTCGGAACTTGGTGCAAGGACTTGAGTTTGAGTTGACCTTTGACTCTCCATTGGCTGCACCAGGCCTTGCCCATTCCAGGCCCGTTTGTGCTGTTCTCCTCTTCACTTAATACCTACTTCCAGCTCTTTCTCTCCACCTCCAATTTTAGGTCCAGATAGTGACTTTTCACTCTATAATTCATTCCATGTGTTACAATATTTTTCATTTCAGGTCCTTAGACCCAGTATTTCAATGGTCTGGAATATAGCCAAAATCTTGAACTGGTTTTTAGGAGACTGCTGCCGCTGTTGCTGCTGCTGCACAATGGAATTCAGGGACTTGAGCTCTAGACAGTTCGCCCTCTCTCACCAACCCCCACATAAATATTACCCCTTTCTCAGGGCTCAGGAAGCTACATTGTCATCACTTACCCTGCACCAGTCACTTGACAAGGAAAGGTGCTTCTGAATGTGCATGCAGCAGAGTGACGCAGAAGGAGAGGCAAACAGGGAGGGATAAAAGACTTTGGGTCTTTTCTGGGTGTGATTCTGAGTTTTGTTGAAGTAGCCATTTTAAACTTCAGGTCAGAAAGATCCATGGAATCTTACAACCTCATCCTCCCCTTCACTCCTTCTCCCTCAAACTGCCACCAGGGAGGAATAAATGAGAATTGTGTACTTCAAGTGCTAAGGAGAAATGGAAACATCCTTTCACAGGAAGACAGCAAAATGCTCGTCTTTGTTTACACGAGGCTCCGAGTGTGTATCTGTCATCGAGTCGGCCAATACTCTGCCATGGGAGGGCACCTAAGCACTTGCTGCACCTGTTGCTATGGCAGCTGGACGGCTTTAATAACTGGAAATAAGAAGTCCTTGGCGCATCAGGTCTTTTTTCAGGACCAGCAGCAATTTCTTTTTTCCTTCAGGGACTTTTTCTTTGCCATTTATTGTCCTCTCTTGGGTTGCTCCTCCTTTGGTTTTTCTGTAACTACAATATTGTCTCTTCACCCTTGTAGGTGTAAGTGAGCAGTTGATTTATACCTCGTAGGCTTGTGCGACTTTGTGACCTTGGGCAGGTGACCTAACCATCCTTGTCTCAGTTACATTATTTACAACATGGGAAAAAAATCGTACCCATATGACAGGTTTGTTATAAAGACTGAGATAGTGCTAATGAAACCTAGAATACTGTGCCTGGCAGAAAATGCTGCTGCTGCTGCTGATTATTATTATTATTATTATTATTATTATTATTGAGAGACTTTTGCAATAGGGCACGTGCGCTTGCCAGAAAGACAGATACAGAGAGACAGAAAACAAGAAATCACCCCCCCCAGGGTGGATGGCCATGCCGCAATCCCTTTTCCTCCATTCTCCTCTTGGGATCTTGTGCACGCACGCACACATACCTGGCGTGGTTTTAAGCCACTGTGTCTAGGATTTGAACTGTGGTCGACTACATGGGAGTCCAGCGACATAGCCATTACGCCAACTGCTAGTCCCATGCTGCTTATTATTAAAAAGAAAAATACAAGTCATGGGAATTTTATAACGGGCAGCAGTTCAGATGGGGTAAGCAAAAAGGTTCCTTGAGCAAATCCTGAGAATGTGGAGGAGAGTGAAAGTGATCCTCCTTTGCTCATTGCATCTCCTGATTTGTGTCTGGGTGAACCCTTGCTCAATTGGACTCCCCTCTCTGTGCTGGTTCCCTCCAGCAGTATTGCAATGATAATAGCAGGTGCTCTGAGGACTGGCCTGTAGACAGAGCTTCTTTGGATTCCCCAAGGCCCTCAGCACAATATCTTACACATAGTAAATGCTTGGGATATGTCTGGTGGTTGATATGTACATGAGGAAGAGTACATTCCAAACAAGGGAATGACTGGTGGACACCTGGAGGTGAGAACTGATATGAAGCATTCTGATGTCATGGAATTTTTCCCCCTATTTCTCTCTGGCTCCTATTTTCCAGTGGTCAAGGTTTAGTTATCAGGAGCCACTTTCTTGTACTTTTAGATTTTGTTGGCTTGCTTCCAGCAGCCATGTGTGAACCAGGAACCTCCTTTTCCATGGTGTTCTGTTTCCTCCACTCTGTGACTTGGCCAGGTGGTGCACACGGACCAGGAGGCAGAAGGAAGGCTGTACTTTGTCTTTCTCTTCTGCGTTTTTCTTTGGCAGATGCATGATTTTTTAGCCAAGTAATGTATGCAGATATATTGTAAAAATATTCAAAAAAAACCAGTTAAGGTAAAAGCACCACTTTTCTTTCTGAAGGTTACTGCTGTTAGTGTATTGTGTATCTATCCAGATGCTTCTATTCATTTACATTCATATGCATGCACAAACACATGCACAGACACATTCACAAAAAAGTGTTTTGTACATTTTGTTTGATATATAAAATCATTCTGTATTTGTTGTATTGCAGCTTGCGTTTTCCCCTTAGATATCTTATATATTTTTTCATGTTAGCACTTAATTTTTTTAAATTAAATTTATTGTTATTCTTAAAATTTTTTATAGGGACTTTTGCTATAGGCACATGTGCTCCCTAGAGAGACAGAGAGAGAGAGAGAGAGAAAGGGAGAAATCATCCCCTGGGGAAGATGGCCATGCCTCAATACCTTCTTCATTCTCCTCTCAGGATCTTGGGCATACCCTCACGCACATGTGGCAGTGTGAGTTTCAAGTCGCCAACTTTGGGACTTGAACCACGGTGTCTATGTAGGAGTCCAGTGACATAACCATTATGCCGTTGGCTGGTCCCTGTTCTTCAGTTTGACGCGAGAGAAAGCGAGAGAGCGAAAGTGAAAGCAAGCACCAGGTCCAGAACTTGAACCACAGTCAGCCATATGGGAGTCCAGCGCCTTAACCATTATGCAACCTGCCAGCCCAGCACTTAATGCATTTAATCTTTTTACCTACTACATGATACATTTTCAGTATCGTTTTTCCATAGTTTGTTTGATTAACCTCCTACAATGGACACTTGGCCGTTTTTAATTTTTCTACATTATAATGAACATTATAAAATATGAATTGTTATACATATACTTGTTTTTCTCTAATATGTATCTTGCAATAGAATTTCTGGTTTTGGTTTTTGTTTGGTTTGGTTTTTTTTTTTTTTTTTTTTTTTTTTTTTTGCCATAGGGCATATACACTTGCTGGAGAGCAACCGTAAGAGGGAAAATAAGAAATTACCCACCAGCAGGGATGACCATGCCACAATTCCCTCTCCTTCATTCTCCTACTGAGATTTTGGGTATGTATTCACACGTGCTTGGTGTGATTTTTCAAGCTGCCAGGTTCTGGACTCAAACCATGGTCAGCCATCTGGGAGTCCAGTGCCTTAACCATCATACCACCTGCTGGCCCCTGGAATTTCTGGTGTTTTTATTAAGTCTTTTTGTATACCATTCAGTGACATTTTATTATTTTCTTAATTAAAGTACTAGAATTTTTCTGAGCTTTAGACTTGGTAAAGCTATGTGCTAGTTTCATAATTTTATTTTGATTATGAGCAGGAATCTATAAGCCTATTATATTTTATAATAAGTTAGCTTTGGTATGTAAGATTTTGATTTTAGATTTTTGAGCACTAATCTTACTTTATACCACTTTGATGAAAGTCCTTATGACTCCTAAAATCATCTTAGATTTTCTAGTGTAATTACCATATCACCTATATCACCTTTTTTTTTTTTTTTTTTAAAGAAATTTTTGCTATAGGGCATATATGCTCACTGGAGAAACAGAGAGTGACAGAAAGTGAGAAATCACCTCTCCCTCTCCCCTCAGGCGGCTTGGTCATGCCACAATCCGTTCTCCTCCATTCTCCTCTCAGGATCTTGAGCCTGCATGCACATGAGCCCAGTGTGAGTTTCAAGCCTCAAGGTCTGGGACTCATACTGTGGTCAGCCATGTGGGAGTCCAGTGACGTAATCATTACGCCATCTGCTAGTCCCAACCAGCTCACCTTAAACCAATGACAATTTTTAAATGTTTACTTATTTCTTCCATTAATGAGAGAAAGAGATGGAAAAAGAGAGGGATGGCACTCCCAAGAGGATTCTGACACCATGGTCTACCCCCAGCCTTCAGCTAGCACTGGATCATGGCACCCACTTGCTGGACATACTCAAGGAGGTATCTGAAACTCAAGTGGGAACCTTCCCATGTAGGTTGTCTTGCAGAGCTTTGTGCTTCACCACAGTACCACTGCTTGGCCTGGACAATTTTATCTCTTCTAATGCTTTTTCTTATCTTATTGCATTTGCAATACTATGAATTCATTACAATTTTGACCAAATCTTCACACCCTGTAATCTCGGGGGTAAGAGATGTCACAGGAATGTCAGGAGCATATAGATTTACTGTTGTTATTTCATGGTACTCCTCAGAATAGTTCTTTCTGCTAAGAGAAATCAGTGATTAGAGGAAAGAGAGCACATGAGGCCAGATTTTATACTAGACATAATGGGAAGAGAAGAGTAAGGTGTCTTTGTATTGAAGAGTTACCCAATGGTTATCTCAACATATGCACAAATGAAAGAATTGAGCAGCCTTTATAGATGTGGAGATAGGCTTTCTACCCACTTTTCTTCTAATACATAGATAGGGTTGTTTTAGACTTGTGGTTGGAGGTTTACAGTCATAATTAGCAATCTCAAAGGATGACTCTCAGATAGAACTAACCTCACTCCGCCATTTATACCTGTGAAGTTGATAATCTGCCATGCCCCTGACTTGACACGGCAAGTCATGTCTTTAAAGTGCTGCCCATTAGCTCCACTGATCTGTTCCCCTTCTCAGTCACCACTGATGGGTTCAGTGACCTATACTGCAAAGTAATGTTGATGACTGACAATCTTTTTTTTTTTTTTGGTGAGGTTTTTGCTATAGGGCATGTGTGCTCACCAGAAAGACAGAGAGAGACAGAAAGCGAGAAATCACCCCCCAGGAGGGATGGCCACACCACAATCTCTTCTCCATTCTCCTCTCAGGATCTTGGGCATGCACACACACGTGCCCAGTGTGTTTAAGCCACCGGGTCTGGGGCTTGAACCGCGGTTGACTACATGGGAGTCCAGCAACATAGCCATTACACCAACTGCTGGTCTCGATGACTGACAATGTTAAGAATGGAACAAAACAAGCCTATTAGATATAGAGTTACTATACAAACTTTGATCTCTTTATCATAAATCTCTGAGTTAGATTTAACCAGGATAATAGTATGGAGGTGGGCATAATAGAAATCAATACAATGAAGATAAGAAATTCTCAAGTGTAGATATATCTTTTTCTATAATAAAGCTGTTAAGGGACACTGCATGACATGGCTTTATGTAGCTCAGTGTTCACCATTTACTTTCCACAAAATGCTTCAAATCACAACTCCCCGTGGAAAGAGATTTTGAAGTTGCTCTTAAAAGAATTTACATTCTAATTTAGTGTTTAAATTTGTGTACCTTATTTAGAGCTTCCTCTCCTTTGTCAAAAAAAAAAAAAAAAACTACACATAAAAAAGCTTACCCCTGAAATTCAGTGATATAAAGAAGTTAAGAAATTTCAAGTGAAAAACCTTAAATTTTAATAAGGTAGATTTTCTCATCTTCCTTCTTCCCCCAGGAAAACTTCAGACTTTGGAACTCAGAGTAAATATGCACAAAGATGAAATGACAATGTGGGCAGCCTAGCTCCAGAACAGACAATCCTAATGATATTGCTTCTCTGGGTTTTCCCCTCTCTCCCTCCTGTTCATTTCTTTCTGAGTAATGTTCTGGGCCCAGTGGAAAAGTGCATGATGTTTTCTAGTAGCTGAAATGAGGTTAAAATAATGAAATTCTGCCAACTAAAGTTTAGAAGGAAAATGCTTAGTAGCTGCTGGGACCCAGCCAGTTTCTGGGAAGGAAGGAAGCAGTGTGACCAGCAAAGGAACTCAGTGGCTCGGATTGCAGTGGGTGGTTCTTAATTGTAGGGTCAGTACCTTTGGGAGATACTGAAAAAGTTCCTGTTAAACACTCTCCACTGGACTCTAAGCTCCATGAAGGCGGAGCTGAGGTCCTGTTTTAGCCAAAGCATCCCTAGTACATTGGTGACAAATCTGAGCTTGGTAAGGATAGAAACCTGAATCACTCAGTAAATACCTCTTGCTGCCTGCCTGCACCTCACTGGATCAGTTGCAGGTTCATGCACTGTTCTAGCTTACTGTGTGCTGCTAACTGCTCACTTCAGGTGTACAAGGCTACGAGACTCGTTTTCCTGCATTCCACCTCAGGGTGCTCTCAGAGGTCGTGGGAGTTTTCAGAGCTGTGCCGACTAGAGAGGAACAAAGTTAACGTTCTAGTGGGACCTCTGGGTTGAGAGCTGAAAGCTCTGAATAAACATGGTGGATAGTCACCTATCTCGTCAGTTGGCAACCGTGGGAGGCATCCTGTCTGCTCACAGCAGCAGTCTTACTAACGCACCCTGATGTTGCCTTTCCCTCCTTCCCTGTCTTTCTTCCTCCTCCCTTCTCCTGTTTTCT
Source organism: Tupaia tana (assembly GCA_026018925.1). NCBI lineage: Eukaryota > Metazoa > Chordata > Mammalia > Scandentia > Tupaiidae > Tupaia > Tupaia tana. The sequence continues at coordinate 22,229,592 of JAKSZU010000010.1, read as the reverse complement.
AAGATCATCTGCCAAATAAAACGTTGCACCCTAATCCTTGGCTCTTGGTCCACTTTGAAGAGAGATCAAATTAAGATGTATATGTAGGAGAGGGGTGTGAGCTTTTGTCCTTCCAACTGAGTCCTCCATGATTTCGGCCTTGGTCACGTTCAACACCATTGCCTATTAGTGGTTTAGAGCACTGGCCCTGGGGCTGACTCTCTGATGTCACTTCTTATAAACTGTGATCCTGAGCATGTGTGTATTAATATATATGTGTAAATGTTTATTTTTAGTATATTAAATATATGTGTGTATATACAGACACATCACACACACACACTTATACCTTTATTTTACATATAAAATAGTTATAATACATCTACGCGCACACAGTCTTAATACAAGTTCTTGCTGTGTTGTGATCCTTCTGTTTCAGCCTCTCTGAGTCCCTGGTATTACAGGCACATGCCACCCATGCGTGGCCTTGGCTTGAACCAGAAATTGTTGGCCTCTTGATTTCAGCTTGTAGAGCACAGCTTGTTAGCAGTGGGTGTCGCTAGGGCTTGGCTGGTTATGATATATTGACATCTTAAAAACAAACCTTTCTGACTGGGAGGACAGGCTGCCCCTCCTGGTACTGGTCTGTTCTTGGAGACAGAGGGCTCAGCCAGGAACGTGCCTTTGATAATATGCAAAGTAATCAATGCAGAGCCTTACCTCCTCTGTCTGGCCCAGACGCTACAGGAGCCATTATTCTTCTACGTTAATCATCCCAGGACCAAGTTTCAGACAACTAGGAATCACCCTTGTGGTTTAGAACCCCTCACAATTATTGAAACTAGCCAATCCTAAACTCTTCGCTCTGCCCTGCCCTGCCTTCCTGCGGAAACTCATTAAGGGCTGGGCTAAATCTTCCCCTTGATCCTGTCTTCTTCCTCCTCACCACCCTAGTGCTTTTCCATTTGTCCTGCATAGTGTGTCCCTGTCTCCTGTCTCTAGGATCTGTATCATCAACTTTGTCTCCTGAGCTCCTCCTCTGTCTCTTCGTATGGCCACATCTGCCTGACCTCCTCATGAATGCATATCAAGCATGATGATCCTTAGCCTTCTCCTGTTTCATTTTCATCTTATGTAAAATAAGGATGATGACAACACATACCTGCTAGGGTAGAAATAACCATGCAGGGAGAGTGTGTTTGTGAAGCTGTTGCCAACATGCTAAGTGCTCAGTCCATGCTAGCCAGCTGCTCTGGGATGGTTGCTTCTTATGGAATGCTACATTCAATCCTCTGCCTACTGTGGCTCTCTGGGTATGTCGATTATTTCCCCAACTAAGCTGTAAGTTGCTTCAGATGGGAACTTGTTGCCCTCTCATCCTTGCGTGTCTCACTGCACCCAGCTTTGTGACTTCACAGAGAAGGCATCTAGTCATGCTATGTGAATAAAGGAATGTCCTTGCCATTATTGGCAATGATTTGAATAGCAACTGCCTATTCTCAGAACTCTAATGTCTGGATTCATTTTTCTGTCCTTCAGAAACAAAACACTGACCTCCCAGGCTGTGGAATTCTGAGTACATTTTCCAGAAATATCATCAATTTCAGATTGCATTTGGAATTGGTTAAGAGTCATTGAGAGAAGGAATTTATTTTTTTCTTCCCTATCAGTGCTGTCCAAGACGACTTTCCAAGATCTTGAGACTCTTCGCTCTGCTGTGTAATACAGTAGCTGCTAGACACATGTGGCTCTGGAACACATGAAATGTGGTCAGTGTGACGGAGGGGCTGAGTTTTAACTTTTATTTTTAATAATTTAAATGTAATAAGTTGCCTCTGACTCATATCTGTTGTCCTGAACCACAACGTGCTCTATGGTTCCAGCATCTAGTCTGGTGCCTGGGAGAGAGGGACCGAACTCAGTAGCCTCCATGAATTACTTAGCAGGAAAAGGAAGCTTCCTCTTCCCAAGTTTTGGTTGCCTTTAATCAAGTTTACTTATTCAGGGGTAGTGAGAATCTCATGTCTGTAGTAGAATGTGTATGTGTGTATAGCTACTGATTGTAAACATTTAATAAACATTAATACATTGTGCCTATGTTGATGTTTTTGTCTCTTTAGTGATGAACCCTTATTTTTGCTGTCCTAATGCATGTTCATTTACAATATCTTTGAGTCTCACAAAAGCCTTGTGAAATAGAGTGTTGTCCTCATTTTTACAGTGTGGAAACTGAGGTAGAGAAAGATGAACACTTGGTAGACCTCACAGGTTTTCTGGGAAGACTGTTGAAATTATAAATGAAAAAGGATATTTGTAGAAAATAAAGCATTAGGCAGGTGTTATTCTTCCCCAAGTCACACACCTCTTCAGTGGTAGAGCTAGAATCTGATGGCTTGCTTTTTGATTTCTAGAATAGCATGGTGATGTTGTGATTCTGCTGGTATAGGATTATTGTTTATGCGGAGGCTTTTTAGAACATCAAAGGAATCTAATTACTCACAGGAAAATGCTGAAAATTTTGATGTTAAACAAGTCTATGAATTACCATTACTATAATAGATTTTCTATGTATTACTACTGAAGAACAAATCATTCCAAATTTAGTGGAGTAAAATGACCGACCTATCATCTTATTAAGCTTATAGATTCTATGGGCAAGAATTCCCAAAGGGTACACAATAGGAATGACTTGGCTGCTCCATGATGTCTGGGGCTCTACCTGGGAAACCTGGAAGGCTGGGAGAACTGTATCGCTGGAGGCTGGAATGAGCTAAGGCTCTTTCACTCACCAGTCTAGTATTTGGGTTGGGAGGCCAGGAATGCTGACCGGAGCCCTTCTATGTAGCTGCTCCTGTCGCTTGGTCTTCCTTGCAATATGGCTGCCTCATGTTAATTTTCTTGGAGTTTAGGGCTCCAAGGACAGCTATCTCACTGGACAAGTCCATAGCTAAATTGTCTTTTCACTTCTACTGCACTATTGGTTACAAGGGAGACACAGCCACCCCAAGTGCAAAGGGAGGCATAGACTTTTTCTTTTTATTGGAGGGGTGACAAAGTCACATTGTAGCAGAGTTTGTGGGATAGACTGCTACATCTAACTGTATCAACTACAATTTGCTGTCTGGTTTCATCTTATTTTTTGCCCTTCGTGCTAGCTTCTTTTAAAAAAAAGTTATAGAATCATATGTATTTATGTGAAATATGCCCCCCTTTGCTTGCAAAGATGCATAAATACAAAAGATTAATGTAAGTATTAGCCCTGTGAGTAATAAAACAGGAGCATAATTTACGTTTTGTCTGGCTCTACAAGGATAGCTTTTTCTAAGACCCTACGAAGAAAAAGTTAACCACTGGGTAATAACAACCACCAAAAAAGTCATTCTACCTATTGCTGGTAGCATTTATTATAGAGTAATTCTTGATAGCGTTAAATGACTTCCAGACTGCAGCTATGATAAGATATGTGTTCAGCTTTATATGTGTTAAATCTATGAGAAGATCTTCAAAAGTCCATGGAAAAACAATGCACGGACTTCAAATTTTATTTATTTTGCACCAAAATAAACTCATACTTTAGTTCTATTTTTCTATGAAATTTTTGAAATCTTCAAGTACATCTGCCAACATCCGTACTCTGAATTAGTAAAAAAACTCAACAACATGTAAAACAGGTTGGTTGAAAACTATGCTACTCTGTCCAGTATACCATATCATAGGGTGGGAGAGATCTCAGGAGCAGTGGGTGTTTCAGAGTAACCGGATGGAAGCAGCTGCTGTGTTGTGTTACAGGTAAAGCAGCAATTAGATCAAGTGCTTGTCAAAGCTTTGCTATTGACATGCATGTGCTTAGGACACAGAAAAGAAGCCAGTGTCCTGAGAAATGTTTTGAAAGGGGTTTTATTTGCAAAAAAAAAAAAATCAAAGTGACATTTGGTTTGGTTTTCCAAAGTTCAGGATGATTGTTTCAAAGGGAATGCTGAGATGCCTTTGCTGGATTGGCCATGGCGTCTGTGCTCAGATCTCAAAGACACACATCAGATCAGTGTGCGTACGTGTAATGTGTACGTATTTCCCTCTTGCCCCACCATACACAACATGATTAGTACTCTGGGGTTAGTTAGGGTCAGATGAGGTTTGTACCTAATTATAATTTTGGTTTGTAAAGTTAGAAACATTAAGTAGATTATAGTAGAATGCCGGCAAAATTCCTTCTCATTGAAAAACTGTTCTTAGGGACCAACAGGTGTCATAATGGTTATGTTGTTGGACTCCTACGCAGTTGACCATGGTTCGAGTCCTGGACCTGGCAGCTTAAAATGCACGTTGAGCCATGTGCATTCATGCCCCAAATCCTGAGAGGAGAATGGAGAAGGGATTGTGGTGTGGTCATCCCTATGGGGGGTGATTTCTTGCTTTCTGTCTCTCTGTCCTTTTCTCTCTCCAGTGAGTGTGCACACCTTATAGCAAAATATCTCTCAAAAAGAAAAGAAAAGAAAACTATTCTTAGCAATTATTGAATATCTACTATATTCAAAGTACTGGGTGAGATGTAAAAACAAGACTGGAACCCCATGTTCTCATTGAGGAGACCCGATATAAAAGATATAGTTGCTAATCTGATCTGTGCTTAAGACACAAAAAGTGTTGTATTGTAGACACCATTTTCATGGGAGGGTTGTGAACTCCCTAAGGCAGAGGCTGTCAAGTAAATGTTCCCAGAGAAGAGAAGGCCCCAGCCAAACTTAGTGGGTAGCTGGGATTCAAATTTGAGAGGGTGGGGGCATTCCAGGCTTGGGCTAAGGGAGCAGGGAATGGAGAAACGGGGGTGTGCAAAGGTATGGAGGCAGGGGGATGTTGTGTGAGGGGTACCCCAGATTCAGGGCCTAGTGACAACTAAAGTTGAAAAAGTAGGTCATGGGAACCAGCAGTTGGCGTAATGGCTATGTCGCTGGACTCCCACGTAGTCGACCGCGGTTCGCGTCTCGGACCCGGTGGCTTACAACTCACGCCGGGCGCGTGTGCGTGCGTGCCCAAGATCCCGAGAGGAGAATGGAGGAGAAGGGATTGCGGCGTGACCATCCCCCCTGGGGGGTGATTTCTCGCTTTCTGTCTCTGTGTCTCTCTGTCTGTCTGGCGAGCGCACGTGCCCTATAGCGAAAAACCTCTCCAAAAAAAAAAAAAAAAAAAAAAAAAAGTAGGTCAGGTGGGACCTGCAGTTAGCGTAATGGCTATGTTGCTGGACTCCAATGTAGTCGACTGCGGTTCGAGTCCCAGACCCAGTGACTTAAACTCACGCCGGGCGCGTGTGCGTGCGTGCCCAGAATCCTGAGAGGAGAATAGAGGAGAAGGGATTGCGGCGTGGCCATCCCCCCTGGGGGGTGATTTCTCGCTTTCTGTCTCTCTGTCTCTCTCTGTCTGTCTGGCGAGCGCATGCACCCTATAGCAAAAACCTCTCAAAATAAAAAAAAACTAGGTCAGGTTATCTTACAGAGGGTCTCCAACTCCAGCAGCTGACTCTCAGGCTGGAGGCAGAGTGAGTCACTGTATGCATTTGTTTTCTTTCTTTTTTAATTTTTATTTTAAATTTATTTATTTTACATTCACTCACTGAACATCATCACAGCATACAAAATGAGATTTCCCATCAGAATACACTGCATATTGGCTTAATCAAGTATATTACCATACATGTTATCATCGTCAAATAATTTTCCATTTCTTGTTTCTTATATACATGCATTTGTTTTAAAGTGAGGTGAAGAAGACAAGTTCAGAGCTCTGTAGCTAGTCAACCTTAATTCCACCAATAAACAAATGGATAAAGAAAGTGTGCTATGCATACACGCACAGAATAATATTTAGCCATTAAAAAGAATAAAATCCTATCATGTGAGGTAAAATGGACAACCTCGAGGACATTATGTTAAGTGGAATAAGCCAGGCACAGAAGAGGAATATCATGTGTTCTCAGTCATATATTTAAGTTAAAAAATGACCTCATAGAAGCAGAGTTGAAAAGTGACTGCTGTAGTCGAGAAGGATGGGGAGAGTGGAGAGTAGGGGAATGTTAATTAATGGAAACAAAATCACAGGTAAGAGCAACAATTTCTAGCATTATAAAATACAGTAGGGTGGGGGCCAGCAGGTGGTATGGTGGTTAAGGGCGCTGGACTCCCACATGGTTGACCATGGTTCAAGTCCCAAACCCGGCAGCTTGCTTTCTCACTTCCCCTCTTTCTCTCTTTCTCTGTCCCTGTCTGATTAATTAAAAATAAATAAAGTTAAATAAAAGAATTCTTTTAAAAAATACAGTAGGGTGAATATATAGTTAACAGCCACTTCCTATATAGCTCAGAGTAACTAAGAAGGATTTTGAGTGTTCACAATGAAAAGTAATGACAAATGGCTAAGATGATGGATACACTAACCACCCTGATTTGATCAATACACATTATATTCCTGTACTGAAATAAAAGTTACATTGTACCCCACAGGTATGCATATGCACTATTATCGTATGTCAATACTATGCCAATTATAAAAAGAAAGTAAAAACCAAAACCAAACAAAAATTAGCAGCAGCCAGAATTGAAAACAACTCCACCCTGGGAATCGGCTTGACTCTTGACTGCCTTTGGTTTTATAATTGCCTACCTAAGAACTGTTCTGGTAAGGACATTTGGGCCAGTGTATGAATTACTCAGATCAAATTAGATCCATCAATCTGCAGGGCAAGCCCACAAGAGGATGGGCCTGCTTCTCAGTTTGAATCACAGTAGCTGAGATGCAGTGACGGGCCCGGCTACGTGGAGTTGCTGTATTTCAGGGGCCCAGGGCTCCGGCCAGCTCTGTGCTGCTTCTAGTCCACACAGGTAGGGGGTGAAGTCTACCTCTCCCTGACTCACTGCTGTGGGGTGCACGTCTATGAGGCATGTGTGCAGGGCTGTCTCGGATTCTCTTTTAATATAGTGGAGTTAGTTTGGGGAACAATGATTGTTGGAAAAGGAGTCTGTGTGGGCTCAGGTGACCTTGCACCGTCCCTCTTCTGCCTCCCTGCCTGTTGAGGATGCTCAGGGATGCTTGTTAGCTGATCGGAAAGGCCCAGGAACATTAGTGCATATTCAGCACTGGCAATTCAAAGACTTTATCAAGCTTCTCTTCCTTTAAACAAACAGCACAGAAATGATAGGAAGTGAAAAGTACGTTATTTTTAAACAGCAACAGGATATCATTTTCCTCACAAAGGAGGAGCAATTAAAACTTACTCATTTAACAAATATTTCTTGAGTACCTAATGTGTGTCAGGCTTTGGACCAGCTGCCAAAGATGTAGCAGGGTAGCACTTGGAACTCTGTAGCACAGAGCTTTGGTTGGAGTGAGCAGTAGTACTATGGAGGAACTGAGTGAGGAACTCAGGCTTGTGAGTGGAAGAGTGGGTGGAGAGGAGCCTTCCTGGAGGAGGTGATATGTAAGCTGAAACTTCAGTAGGAGTTCATGTTAGTCCAGCAATTGGACCAATGGATGAGCAGTTAGATAGGACTGCTGGCAGAGGGACAACTACATATGCAGGTCCTTTTTTTTTTTTTTCTTTTTTTTTTTTTTTTTTACAAAAATAAAACAACAGTGAAGCTGGCCAATAGAGGACAAAGAGAAGAAAGTATTATTTTTCCTCTGTTCTGCAGTCTCTTTTCAACCCTACTTTTCATCAGTGTATTAGGTCACTCATTCAGTTAATGTCAAGACATAAAAGCAAGTGGGGACCAGCAGTTAGTGTAATGGCTATGTCGCTGGACTCCCACGTAGTTGATCGCGGTTCGCGCCCCGGACCCAGTGGCTTAAGCTCACACCGGGCGCGTGTGCGTGCATGCCCAAGATCCCTAGAGGAGAACGGAGGAGAAGGGATTGTGGTGTGGCCACCCCCCTGGGGGGTGATTTCTCGCTTTCTGTCTCTCTGTCTCTCTCGGTCTGTCTGGTGAGCGCACGCGCCCTATAGCACAAACCTCTAAAAAAAAAATAAAAGACATAAAAGCAAGTGGATAAAATGCTCAGCTGAGAGAAAAACAGGGCCCTGCGCCTTTTACTATCTCCTCTTTGGTCTCAGGCGACGTGAATTTTGGAGTGGTGTGTACCTGGGCTTGAATCCTGGTTTACTCTTAGAATCTTTATTACTGGAATTGTAAAGACCTGGAGCATGTAACAAAATACACGGAGTTTCAATTTTAGTTTTCTCATCTGTAAAGTGGAATACTGATACAATCTATCCCACAGAATGGTTTGTATAGTCAGTAGAATAATAATATATATGTATGTGTATATATATGTGTATTATATATGTGTGTATATGTGTGTATGTACGTACGTGTGTGTATACATATGTATTATATATGTGTGTGCATGTGTGTGTATGTACGTATGTGTGTATATATATGTATTATATGTGTGTGCATGTATGTATGTGTGTATATATATGTATTATATATGTGTGTGCATGTGTGTATGTATGTATGTGTGTGTATATATGTATCATATATGTGTGTATATGTGTGTATGTACACATGTGTGTATATATGTATTATATATGTGTATATGTGTGTATATGTATGTACGTGTGTGTACATATATATGTATATATATGTATATATATGTACACACACATATATGTATATATATGTACACACATATACATATATATGTGTGTATATATACATATATACATGTATATATGTATATATACATATATATACGTATATACATATATATACACACATGTATATACGTATATATATACACATGTATATACATATATATATATACATATATATACACACACACACACACACACACACACACGTCACACTGATCTGGCTTGAGGTCATCCAGACCTCGCATAAGAAGGCTCACCCGTCCCCTCTCTGTGGTATTACAGTTGTCGTGGGGAGTACCAGGGGAAGTATCTTTTGCTGGAAGACGAAGAGTGAAGCCTAAGAGCATGGGCTGGGTATCACGTCACTGGTGGACCTAGTGGCCCTGGGTAGGCGCCGAGGGATGCCTCATGTATGATGACTGTGCAGTCAGCCAAGGAAGCTCTGCTCCAGAACAGACATTCAGAGTTCCCTGGCAGAAGCCCTTCTCCCTGCCCACTCCCCAGGAGTTCTGAAGCAGTAGGCCTTGTCTTGTAGCCCACTTTCAGCTTGGGCCCAGCTTCAGGCTGCTCCCTTCTCTATTCGTTCACTGCTTCTATTCCTCTCATCAAAAGTACATTTGTTGTTCACTCTCACAGCAATATTCAGTGGTCAGTCGGGAAGCACCTCGTGCGCAATGAAATGAAAGCTCAGATTGTTAACAGCTAAACAATGTTGGCAAGTTACACCTGGGAAGGGTTCAGTTTCTGACCTTTACACCGCCTTGAGCAGCAGAGGAAGATGCAGACAGAAGTTGTTTCTGTTAAGAGCAGTTTGAGGCTGACCCCTGGTTACTCAGCACCTGGTGTCGAACAGCCTCTTGGAGGGAAGCTCTTCCTAGGCCTTTCTTTTTTCTCTTCTTTTGCTTCATTCTTTCTTTTCCAGATTCTATTACTACTCATCACATTTTTACTGGGACTGTCTTTAGTGTACTATCCCCCGATTCCTCTCTAGTGACCTATCCAACCCAGCTTCCTTGAGCAGCGTCCTCTGATCCACATAGAGGGGACCCAGTGACCACATTTCCCCCATTCTAAGCCCAGGAGTTTCATTTCTGCCACACTTTGGAGATCTCTTCTCCAACAAGTAAGAAGCGTTCTGTTTTCTTTCCTAGAATTCAGTTTCAATCTGGGTGATGGCTAATAGGTAGATAGCTATATAAAAATGTATTGAACTATACACAGGAGATTTGTATATTGTATAACTTGCTATGTGTAAGTGTTATGTATTTCAAGAGGAAGGGGAAAGAAAGGGTCTGGATGAAGAAAGCAAGAGACCTGGGTTAACCGACTTGGCCATTAACTCGGCTTGATCATAGTGCAGTCACTTCCTCTAAGGACCTGCGCGTCTCTGAGGAACGAGCAGGTCCCGGATGCCACTTCTGTGTGACACTCTCCTTCGCTCCACGGCAGCAGTGAAGGCCAGGCTCTATCAGGCCTTCTGGTCTCAGTTATCAGATCTCTCTCTCTTGCTCTGTTAGGTGGGAAACTAGCCTCCTGGCATTTCAGACCCTGTTCTTGGGTGGGCATCTCCCAGATCAGATGCTTCTCCTTAGCCCATGGGACCATAGATGCAATTTCTTAAGATGGAGAAGGTCGAGTTCTTTAATAAATTCAATTAGGCCATAGAGTTTTCTCTCATCTTCTCAATTTTAATAGTCAAATCAAAATGGTACTATGAACTTGCAACAATATTTTATCTTATAGAGTAATCAAAGAAGTAGCTATATTTTCAAATGACATTATTGCTAATATTAGTGTATCACCGGGCCAACAGATGGCATAGTGGTTATGTCACTGGACTCCCACATTGCTGACTGTGGTTTGAGTCCCAGACCCAGTGGCTTGAAAATCATGCCAGGTGCATGTGTGTGCATGCCCAAGATCCCAGGAGGAGAATGGCAGAGAAGGGACCGTGACATGGCTATCCCCTGGGGTATGATTTTTCATTTTCCCTCTCACTGTCTGTCTGGTGAACACATATACCCTATGGCAAAAATCTCTTAACAACAACAAAAGAATAGAAAAAACATAGTGCATCAAACATGTAAAGAGAATTATAACATTCAGTTCTGATAACAAAAGGTGGACTTATATATGGTAATATCATTGTACATCAGCTCATACTGTTGGGAAACAATGCGGTGACAATTATCAAGAGCCATAAAATGTTTATATCCTTTGGGTCAGTAAGTCTTGCTCCTGACCATCTGTCCTCAAGAGACTATTCAAAGTATAGGATAAGAATATTCTGTTTACTAAATGAGGATGGGTAAATTATCCAGAGATGCTGCTTCTCCACATCCTGAATCTGAGAGCTATTCTTGGGGTTACCCTAGTTGGTTGGTTCTTAAAGTCTGGCGCTATGCCAGTAGCAGCCAGGAACTTACGGAAAGTGTATATGCCTTGCCTCAGTCCAGACTTATTAATTCAGAAACTCTGGGGGTGAAGCTCAGCAATTTGGGGTTTTAGTATACCTTCCAGGGGATTTTACCTGCTCGAGTCTAAGAACCCCTGGGTCAACTCGTAGTAGAGCCTCTGGAAGCTTGATGAGAACAGCTGAAGACGGGTGCATTGTGAGCCCTCCTGTCTGCTCAGTCCACGCCTCACTTTCCCCACCAGCTTATCACTCGCCACAATTCGTTAGGCACAGTGTCCTCTCAATCACCTTGACGTATTTTTAGAGGTTCCCAGCTACTGTTGATCCATATAATATCTACAAAGGGTGCTAGAGCGGGTATAAGAGGGTGTGGAGAATCATGTCTAATAAAATAGTTCTACTTCAAGTGGTAAGTAGAATGCAAGAAAATAGGGATCATTCCTTGTCACCCTGAAAAGTGACCTAATCCACACAATAATAATATTGCCATGTCTAAAGTGCTTTGAAACAACTATTTCATTTGCTCCCCACACTATTTAGGTAGGGGGAAAATTGTACTGCAGGACCAACTCAGCCATGAGCCTGACCCAGGGTGGTCTGAGAGTCCTGCTCATGGGTTGGTAACAGCCTGTAGCCTCTGCCATGTTTTCATACCTGCCCCCTCCCCAGATGAGCACGGCTGCTTATATATGGTAGATTAGATGTTGTTGTCATACTGACATGGACAAATTGGCAATTACGGAAGAAATAATTTTGCTCTGGACTCTTGTTCCTGAGCTCATGTTTGCTAGAGATTTTATCAGCCGGCTGCTTCTCCCGAGGCAGGTGTTACCTGCCACTTCTCCAGCATTTCCTCCCCTCTCTCCTAGGAAAGTTGCAGTGCAGGCAATTTGCCAGCTGTGTCTCCCAGCGTCCTCAGCCAGCTCAGGGGTGGACATCGCTCCCTTCAGATGCCTGGGTTTTCAGCATGCTCCTGAGGACCCAGTTCACAAACTAATCCGCTTCTGCAGGGCTCATCTAGCTTTGGCAGCTACCAAATAGAAATGTCAGAATGGTCCTGTCGTATCTCTAAGCACTGAATAACGGGGGGGACAGGCTGGATCTTCCTGTAGTCATTAGGCATTTAAAAATGATGTCTTTTGGGTTTGCTCGTGTGAACTTGCTTTTCTACTGGGGAGCCTCGTTCTTTTCCCTATCCTTTATTGCTGAACTAGATATACACAAGAGGGAGAAGAAGAATAGAACGAGGCTTTTCACGTTGGAGTATGCACACATTACATGGAGATTTGTAAGATGCAGATTTTAATTCAGTGCTGCTGGGGTGGGGCCCATGAGTCTGCATTTCTAACAAGGTCCCAGATGCTGCTGCTGCTGTTGATGCTGCTGGTCTATGGGGCATTATTTGAATAGCAAGTCCAGGAAGCAGCGATCCTGAAACTCATCAGTAAATTGTAATTACCTGCGGAGGGTAACAACTATTGACATATGTCTGAGTCCTCTCTTCCCTCACCTCTGGTCTAATTGAGCTAAGGTGTGGCTTAGGCTTTGAAACTGTTAAGACTGCTAGGTGACTTTAACGTGCATATGACGTGGTATCCACTACTACACAGGAGTGATTTAGATAGCTGGCACCTCATAGGCTCAGCAGCAACCCACTTAGCATAGGAGCCTGGTTCAGGCAAGATTGTAGCATCCTCTGATGGGGCAGCTTGTTGGAGGCCTATCCTGTCTTCCAAAGCTGATAGGGCATCCAAATCACCTGGGATCTCGTTAAAAACTTGGAATTAGGACCATCATCCCACATTTTCTCAGTCTGAAACTTTGAAGGGGGGGTCTTTGAAATATGTATTTTGAGCAGACTTCCCAGGTACCTGGGAACAGACAGCTCCACTCTGAGTGGAACTGCCTGATCTGAACAGTCATCATCTCTCAGGGGCTTTTCACAGGGGTCATTAGCTCTTCCAAGCCACCTGCTATTGCACTACATTAAATATGCATTATTTGAAATAGAGTTTGCTTCTAGGTACAAAAATTCCCTTGTGCTGTGGTTCCTCCCCATACGACAGGAACTAGTGACTGATCACAGTGTAAGACTGAAATAGTTTCAGAACCTTGGGACCAACCCAGCCATTTCTGTGGGACCTATTAGTGCCATCTCAGCTTCAGGGCTTGACAGGAGAGCCCACTGCAGTCTTGGGAGACAAAACTGCACTCAGAGCTGGGCTCGGAGCTCTGTCATAAGGCTGAGCTCTCATAGACTTGGGTGCCTCAGAGAGGTGCTCTTCCTCTCTTTGAGCTACCTTTCCTGGGTGTGAGGGCTAAAGCTATGATCCTTCTGTATTTAAAGAGCTATTTCTCTTTTTTTTTTTTCTTCTTTCTTTTTGTTCTTTCAGGGGCAGTCAAGTATTTACAATAGAATGAATATCCTTAACCCACTAGATAGAATTGAGTTTTAGAGCTGGCAAGGCTCTGTAAGTATCACCATGTTTCCTAGGATTTACCCGGGTAAATTGACTTCCTGGTTGTACTGTGAGCCTTTCTACTTAGGTTATTTTGCCCATATCATTCCTTCTTTCCTTGAGGAATATGTTCCTATGTCTCTCTCTCTCTATTCAGATACTCCCTATCTTTCAGTATTATTCCAACTTTCTCTTGCTTTGTGAAACTTGTTAGAGTGAAAGATAGGTAGGATTTGGTATTGGAAATGAAAGCAGGGCCACTGAATGAATAGCCAAGATGTCTGGAGTTTTTTCCAGTAAGCATGGCAAACCAATGGTCAGAGCTATGCACAAGGAATAAAAAGAATAACAGCTCAGAAATGTGGCAATTTATGAGGCTATTGCAAAATAGCAAAATCTGAGTGATAGGTAAATCATAAGAGGCTTTCTTAGGGTAGTAGCAGTACAGAAAAGGAAATAAAAACAAGTAAAGTAGATATTAGCCAACAGAAGGATAAGCAACTAGTTAGATATTTTTAGTGTTTGACTCTCCCAACTTTCGAGGAGATAATGTATGTGAAAATACTTTTGGAAACTGGGAAAGTGGTAGGAAAACATAAGATATTGCTATTAGCTCATTATGGCTCAGTTACTTATGAGTTTATTTAGTCTTCAAAAAACTGAAATTTGGGACCTGCAGGTGGCGTGGTGGTTAAGGCGCTGGACACTCCCACATGGCCAACCAGGGTTCAAGTCCTGAATCTGGTGGCTTGCTTTCTCACTTCTTCTCTCTCTCACTCTCACCCTCTGTCTCTCTCTGGTCAAACTAAAAAAATAAAATGAATGAATAAATAAAATAAAATAAATAATTATAAAAAAAACTGTGAAATTTAATGATTATCAGAAAAAAGTAGATGAAAAAGAAGGATATAGTATCCATGATATGATGACACTATGTTTCATCAAAAAAGTTACCCGGATATCATATCTACTTTAAAGGCAATCTGGATTTTTAAGTCTGAAAATTCTGCTTTGAAAGAACACAAAAAAATGGAAGTTTCTCAAGTGAGTCATTCGGCAGGACAGGCTGTTCTTTTTGGTTGTTCTGTTCAAGCTATGCTCCGATCTCCAAAGTTTAAAAATACATGTCTGTGTCCCAGTGGAGTCATCATCTATGACTTGGTACAGCAGCAATCTGTGGTTCAGATCCAGGAAACAACTTGACTCACCTATTTCTACATTGGGCTTTTAATAAAACATTTCTCAACATAAACTTTCAAATTGATGTCTGTGTGTTATTGCCAATGGAGATGAGTATACAGAGCACCATTAAATTCTAACGGGTTCCTCTCTGAAGCTACAAGTATTACAGATGTTTTAAGGGAAAAGATCAGGTTTTAGTCTTTCAAAGGCCCCAGTCCCTGGCCTAGAGTAAGGGATTACTACATATTTGTTAACATAGATTTAATTGCCATCAGTTAAAAATATTTATTTATTTGCAATAAAGTTACCAAAACATTCTGATTGATGTTTACTTCACCCCCAAAATATATATAAAATGACTGTCATAGGTTTAGAGCTTAGTTGTGGCATTTGATTGAAAATAACAAAAATCTGACTGAAAATGAGCTAAACATAAAAAAAGTTGTTGTTATTATTATTATTGCTATTAATTGTAATGGAAAGACCAAGAATTTTTGTTTGTTTTTCATCATTCAGGGCTGCTTGCTTCTATGTTGGCATCATCCTACAGGGTGTCTCCTTGTTAACATAAGGCAGAACAAGCAGTCCACATCTGCATTCTGTAAGCTACAATCACTTAGAAGAAAAACAAATTCTTCTAGTTTTTTCAGAAATAATCTCATACCAACTTTCATAGGCTCTAACTGGTCAGACTTGGCTCCTGTGCCCAAGCTTGAACCGATCATGTCATCAGAGAATATGAAAGTCTCTTTTGCTAGACCTGAGTTAGCCCTGGATCTGAGGAATGGAGCTTAGACTTTCTTCTTACTCTTTCCTAGAAGCATATCCAGAGTCAGAATGCTTTCTTTTTTTGGAGAGGTTTTTGCTATAGGGCACGTGCGCTAACCAGACAGACAGAGAGAGACAGAGAGACAGAAAGCAAGAAATCTCCCGGGGGGATAGCCACACCGCAATCCCTTCTCCTCCGTTCTCCCCTTGGGATCTTGGGCAAGCATGCACACATGCCCGGCGTGAGTTTTAAGCCATCTGGTCTGGGACTTGAGCCGCGGTCATCTACATGGGAGTCCAGCGACATAGCCATTACGCTAACTGCTGGTGCCCCCAGAGTCAGAATGCTTTTGTATATGATTTCTTGAGTGAGTGCTCTCAGATATGGTCTTTAAAGGAGCAAGAGAAGCCAGAGAGGACTAGAGAAGAAGCTGGCCAAGGACGGGTAACACTAACCAGAGTGTAACAGAATAGGGAGCTCTAAAGCATGAGTTGTACACCAGTTGTCCTGAGGGAAGGTAAGGCACCCAGCTTTTATAACAACACATTGTTAAGTCATTGGCTGCAAGTCCACCATCATTCCTAATCCCTGGGGAGAACAGTCCTCTAGTGACTTCTAAAACATTGCTGGGGAAAGTGGTTCCTACTGATGAAGATGATTCTTTCTTTACTTTTTACTTGAGGTTTTATTTTTAAATTTAAAAAATTTAATTTTATGAATATCCTTCTTATTATATTTTTTAAACATTTGAGTGTTATATATCATTTGGCTCGTAAAGAGATTTTACCAACATGAACTATATCTCAGACCAGTACAGTTGAAAATACTATACAAGTTATCATCAACAGGTAATAAACTATTTCAGTTTCCTGCAAATGTCTTTCCTTTCTAATTTTTTTCTCCCTGATTTCCTTCTCTATACTCTTCCTTTCTCCCACCCTCCTTCCACACTGTCTCCAGTGTCCATAGATATTTTCACTGCTTTTATGTCCTCCAATCTTTCAGTCTCTACCATAGAGTGTGGACAGACCGTATGTATTAAGTGAAGACATACAATATCTCTCTTTCACAGTCTGGCTTTACTCAGCAATAAATGTTCCATATCTGACCACTTTCTGCCAAATGCCAGGGTCTTGTTATTTTCTATGGCTGAATAGTATTCCATAGAGTGTATGTGCCACAGTTTTTCAATTCATTCATCTGTTCATGAACATTTGGGTTGATTCTATGTCTTATCAATTGTAAATAATATTGCAATAAACATTGATGTGCAAGCGCTTTTCCTGCTGAGCACTATCCTGTCCTTTGTGTAGATACCCAGGAGTGGAATTACTAGACCATATGATAGTTCTATTTGTAGGTCTTTGAGGAACCTCTATATTGTTTTCCACAGTGGCTGGACCAATTTACATTCCAACCAACAGTGTAGGAGAGTTCCCCTTTCACCACAATCCCTCCAGTACTTACAATTTTTTGTATTTTTAATCTTTGCCATTCTGATAGGGGTTAGGTGGTATCTCATTGTGGTTTTAATCTGCATCTTCTTTATGATGAAGGATGCTGAGCATTTCTTCATTTGTATTTTGTTTAGCTCATTTTCTCATCTTTTAATTGGGTTAGTCTTTTTTTTTTTTTTGCGTAAGCTGCTTCAGTTCTCTGTGTATCCTGGTTATCAGTCCCTTATCTGAAACATAGTTTACAAAAATATTCTACCATTCTGGGGGTTGGGAATTCACATTAATTACTGTATGCTGTGCAGAAACTTCTTCTTCTTTTTTTTTTTTTGGAAAACTTCTTAATCTATTGTAATCCCACTTGTCTATTTTGGGATTATTGCCTGTGCTTTGAGGGTCTTATTTAAGAAGATTTTGCCTACCCTGATGTCTCCCAGAGTTTCCCCAGTGTTTTCCACCAGTAGTTTTATAGTTTTAGGTCTTAGGTTCAGATCTTTGACGCATTTTGAGTTGATTTTTGTTAATAGTGAAAGATGGGGATCCAGTTTTATCTTTCTTCAGGTCAATACCCAGTTTTTCTAGCACCCTTTGCTAGAGGTTTTTCTTTTCCCACTGGATTGACTGGCATCCTTTGTCAACAATCCGTTTGCTGTGTGTTTTGGGGTTTGCTTCTGGGCTGAAGATCATCCTTAAGAAAAGAGGGACAGCTGTGAGTCATTGTCAGGTAACACACATTTGGAGCTAGGAAGTGGGTAAGTACACCAGCCTAAAAAGTGGGTCAATAAGAGGTACCAAGAGCTTCTGCTGTCACA
The DNA here is from genome assembly GCA_026018925.1 of Tupaia tana. Classification (NCBI taxonomy): domain Eukaryota; kingdom Metazoa; phylum Chordata; class Mammalia; order Scandentia; family Tupaiidae; genus Tupaia; species Tupaia tana. The sequence continues at coordinate 22,211,877 of JAKSZU010000010.1, read as the reverse complement.
GTGGGAAGTTATAAAGGTATGGATACTAAAGTCAGTCTGATAGACAGTAGACAGTTCTTTTGGCTGGAGAGACACATTGATAGTGAATACATTTTGAACACACACACACACACACACACACACCCCCCTACCTTTGTGGCTATACTCCTACTCTAGGACATTATAGGGCTGCCTCCCTCATTATAGTACTTGATCGGCAGTATTGTGTATAAGTTATTATTTCACTGGGAACAATAGAATCATTGCTATAATGCAACAAAAGTGCTTTTCCTTTGGAATGCCAGTAAGACATCATAAAGATTTTTATAATAGCCCTTTTAAAAGAAGCATTAGTTTGAAATTTATTGTTTTCTGAATGTTATAATCCCCCATTAAATCTTGTTCTATAGCTTGCCATTGGCATTTCTGTGTATACAATGCAAAGAAGAAAGATAGTTCACAGTTCCCACCAAAAACTCCAGTTAATTAACCAGAGTGCATCACTGTATAGAGGGCAGCTTCTAAGGAGAACTGATAAAAATACATTTCATGTGTAGGGAAAGATTAAACTGGGCCATGAAGGGAATAGAGCCAGGAAGTAGAAACTGAACTCTTCCTGAACAAATAATTCTCAACTGTCCTGTGCTACATTTAGGGTCTATGGGATCCATTGCCCTCTCTTGTCGTTTCTTACTATGTCATTGGGAACATCTAGAGACATAGTCTAATGAACAAAGCAGGTTTTCTTCCTTCCTTCCTTCCTTCCTTCCTTCCTTCCTTCCTTCCTTTCTTTTAGACTTTTGCTATATGGTGCATGTGGTTGCTGGAGAGACAGAGAAAGACAGAAAATGAGAAATCACCCCCCAGGGAATGGCCATGCCATAATCCCTTCTCCTCTGTTCTCCTCTAGGGATTTGGGGAATGCATGCACATGTGCCCAGCATGAGTTTTAAGCTGCTGGGTCCAGGACTTGAACTGGGATCGACTACATGGGAGTCCAGAGATATAACCATTATGTCATCTGTTCGTCCCACAAAACAAGTTCTCAAAACAACTTTCAACACCAGGTTATAGTGTTTGTAACAAACACTGGAGGCACAAGATTGGGGGCGTAAAGGCTATCTGTTCCCCTTGCCTTTGTCTTGCTGGGTTTTGATCTGGGGGCAGGTAGAGGGTTACCTGTAAGAAAAAGCTGCTCTCATTTGTACTTTCTGTGGGGAGATGGAAGGAGACCGTTCTGGACTTTGTAAATTAGAAAGAAACCCAAATGATATAATAAGAGCTGCTACTATTATTATTATTATTCACATATAGACCAGAGAATACTAATTGGGACTTTTTATCTTAGATATAGGGGATCTTTTAGAGTAGTTAGAGCTATGTGCAAAGGCTGAAGATTAAGTAGACAAAAAGTTTACTTTTATCAAGGCAAAATGTTCCTTCCATCCTGCACATGTAACCCAATTGCTTCATGATAAAGTCTTCCATGGACTGTAGAGGAAAGCCAAGGCTGAAGCTGCCTGCATGTGATCACACCTTTTAGACAAATGAATTAAATGAGTTTATCCCTCTGTCTATAAATGCTGGGCAGAGCAAATGTGAGGATATGCTGAAATCAATGTCTCAATGAAGATGTGAACTTGAGAGGCAGGGACACACAGAAGCAGACTCCAGAGATGGACTTCCTTCAAGTGACCCAATAGTTGTGGTAGAGTCACATTTTGCATCATCCTTGCCCCAACCCAGGAGAAAATGACTTGTTTGAGATTATACAACTTGTTAATGGGAGGCAGATCCAGGCTTTCCCTATTCAACTCCCACCCACCAGGACTTTCTATTGCTGTTGGAATGAGAAGTCTTGACCTATGGCCATGTGAGACATCTCTAAAACCCCTCTTCCTCAGTCTCAGATTTTTCATATAGAAAATGGGGCTCATAACACTTTTTTTACATACTTCTCAGAGATTTAGGAACAAAAATATATTGAATATTTCAGAAACTATAATACATTATTTAAATATAAATATACTTAAGGGTGGATTTCTAGAGTACCACATTATCTTCAGAATCCTGAAGCATATTCCCTCTGCTGGGTTTCATATCACAGTAACATTTCTGTCAATGGCTGACATTTTAGGAGAAGATAAAACTTGTTCTTTTTGATAACTTAATATGGAGCTGTTTGGAAATAGTCTTTACCCTGCTGAGAAAAGGTGTCTCTTTTTGGAAATCCAGGTGTTTATTTAATGATGCATCAAAGGCTCTTTTTAGAGTTCATGAAAGTTTTTGTATTATAAAGAGACAGAGTGAGAAACATGTTTTCCGCAATCAGTTCTGAATTCTTATGGCAGTGAGTAGGACATTTCAGGAAAACCTGGAAATAATACAAGGGACCAACATTTCTCAGTGGCTTTCCCTAACATGCAAACCAACCAACCAATCAAAGAAACAAACCAAAAAACAGCATTGTGCTACTCATGTTTGGTAAGAAACAGGATCAATCTCCTATATTATGGTTTCTATCTTGAGCTGAGAGTTAGCCAAAGACTGAATAAGCACTGGCCTTATTAATCGATACCACTTAAGAGAATGACTGTTAGCTTTGAACATAGTATTAACTGCATCCCAAAGAATGTAGAGCAGAAAATAGAGCCTTAGAGGAAAGAGGGCTACCTCTCCTCAGCTGACTCACTGAGGCTGTTAGAGAGCACAGAGTGAAATATGTGGCCCACCTACAAAGTTGGCAAAGGGAATTGTTATGGCTTGAATGTGTTCTTTCAGTATTCATATGTTGAAATTTGGTTGGTTATCATGTCAGTATTAAAATGGTTAAAACTTAGTTTGACTATAGTATTAAAAAGTGAGACCTTTGGAAGGTAATTAAACTTAGATAAGGCCAATAGAGTGGGGAACATACAAGTGAATAAGTGAATACTGGTGCCTCTTAAGAAAAGGCGTGCGCACACACACACACACACACACACACACTTGTCTTTTCACCATGTGGTGTCCTGCACTGCTTTAGTACTCTGTAGAGTTCCTACCAACAAGAGTGCAGTCTCTATCTTGAACCTCCAAATCATGATCTAAATAAATCTTTGTTCTTTATAAACTTTCCAATCTGTAACATTAAGTTGTAACAACCTAAAAACAGACTAAAACAGGGATTATTTTAAAACTGATTAAAAATTTAAATGTATGATCTGAAACGGTAAAACTCTTCAAAGTAAACATACGGAAAAAGTTCTTTAATACTGGTCTCAACAATGATTTTTTTTGATAAATGAATGAATGAATGAAAGAATGAATGAATGCAAAATACAAACTAAACAGTTTCTATGCAGCAGCAAAAACGAAAAAAAAAAACAAAAAAAACAAAAAAGGAAAAGGCAGCTCATAGAATGGGAGAAAATATTTTCTAACCATATATCTGATAAAGGTTAATATCCAAAATATATTGTATAAGGAACTTATACAACTCAATAATACATATACAAATAACATGAATTAAAACATGGGCAAGGACTTGAAAAGACATTTTTGCAAAGAAGACATACAGGCTAACAGATACATGAAAAGATGCTCAACATCATATGAAGTTCATATTAAAATCATAATAAGCTATCACCTCCCACCCATTAGAATGGATATTATATAAAAGGCAAGCAATAAGTGTTAGTGAGTGTGTACAGAAAAGGGAACCCTTGTTTACTGTTTGTGGAGATGTAAATTATTATAGCCATTATAGAAAACAGTATGGTGGATCTTCATAAATTAAGCTACTATATCCAGTAATTTCACTTCTGGGTACTCATCAAAGAAAATTAAATTAGTATGTTGAGGAGTGGTCTGTACCCACATATTCAGTGAGCATTATTCACAGTAGCCAAGATAGTAGAACAACAAAAGTGTCCATCAGTGGATGAATGGATAAAGAAAATGTATGTATGTGTGTGTGCATGTGCATGCACATGTATACAATGGAATATTAATCATAAAAAAGGAAATCTTGGCATTTGAGTCAACATGGTTAAAACTGGAGTACATTATGTTAAGTGAAATAAGTAAGACACAGAAAAACTATAATAGTGTATGATTTCACTTATATGTAGACTCTAAAAAAGTTAAACTTGCAGACACAGAAGATAGAATGGTGGCTGTTGGGGGATAGGGAGTGAGAGAAAAGGAAACTATTGATCAAAGGATACAGAATTTAGTTATAAAATGAGTATGTCTGGGGATCTAATATAGGGCATGGTACTATAGGTAATAATACTGGATTTTTTATTTAAAAATTTGAAAATATTTTAAGCATCCTCATCTCATACACATACACATACATGATAACTATGGATGTGATAAAGGTGTTTATTAATTTGACTGTGGTAATCAGTACAAAATGTATATGTGAGAACCAGCAGATAGTGTAATGGTCATATTGCTGGACTCCCATGTAGTGGACCATAGTTCGAGTCCGAGACCCAGTAGCTTAAAACTCACACTGGGCATATGTGCATGTATACCAAAAATCCCAAGAAGAGAAAGGAAGAAAAGGGATTGCAGTGTGGCTATCCTTTCAAGGGGTGATTTCTCACTTTCTGTTTCTCTGTGTCTCTGGTGAGTGCACACACCCTGTAGCAAAAATATCTCTTTAAAAAGTGTGTGTGTGTATGTACATGTGTATATATATACATATACACTTATGTGTGTGTGTCATATATATATATATATATATATAAATCATATATATTTATAATCATCACATTGTATACCTTGAAATATATAAAATTGTCATCAATTAATACTTTAAAATAAGTGGCAAAGGCAGGGTTTAGTGTTTGTTACCTATAGTACATTTCAGGTTCCATGTGTGTTCCTACTCTTTTATTTCTGTTTTTCTTCTGCTAATTTATCTTGTGTTTTGTAATGTATACTGCTAATTCATCCTAAGTCCTCTTGGGAATAACATGGGGGTACAGATCCTAACAACATTAAGTTTGGGCTGGCCATTCTTTCTCTTTGGGGCTGATTAGAATTTAGCTAGGATCTTTTCCGGTCCTATAATGTAGTAAGTCAGTTATGGTCAAGTTGAGAAGATACTAACACTGTGGGTAACCTGAGAATACCACTCTCGGTGGTTGAAAAATGTGGAGTGGTCCAAGGGAAGAGAGCAAGACCAATGTAGGAACAAGACTCAGAACATTAGTGCTAGAAGGGATCCTGACCATCTGAGAGGCTTAGCAGTTATTTTGCAGATGGGGTAACTGAGACCCAAAGAGAAGTGAGTTGCTTAGACACACATAACTGGTAGTGACAGTCGCAGACCCTAATATAGGTTCACAGAGTAAGGCATTCCCTTTGATGTTCCTATGTTTAGTCAAAGTGAGCAGTAATATTTTAGCATAGTAATACATTGGAGTTATACAATGGGAGGTGATCTATGTTATCAAGAGAAATGTTTTTTTTTTTTTCCTTTATAGATACTAATTATTGCATATGAACATTGCAGACCAAACCATGTTTGCCAGGGCAGTTTCCTAGACTGCCAGTGTGAAACAAGACCACAACTTACTGATCAAGGGTCCAGGAACAACTGTATGAAAAAAGGGAGTGATGAGCCTTTAGTTCAGGGGAAAACTCAAATGACTCTAGGAAAAAACCAGGAGTTGAAGAAAAAGCCAGGTGAAAGCTCTTTAGGATACTCAGATGGGCAGACTCCCTAGTCCTCACCAAGAGGATAATGGAAACAAGTATAAAAGGAATGTTTATTTCACCTTCTGTGCCCTGACTTCATTCTTCACGGTTTAAGAGTAAGATTGGGACTTTGCAGGGATAGTTTTGACTATTGAAGAGCATAGTGGCTGAGATATTTTGAGTTTGTTTCCTCTTCCTCTTCTGTGTGCATGTTCCTTGTGGGCACTGCTTGGATTTTTGACAGCCAATCCAATCAGTCAATGCCAATTGAACCCCCTTGGTTTAGTAAATTTCCTTAGCTTGGAGTCATCTGAACATTTTATGAGTTATACTTGAATTATACCATATACCATATGAAAGCAAAACCCTTTACCAGAGAAGACTTTACAGAATAGACTAGACTTCTGGGGACTTGAGTGGAATTGGCATAACTGGTGGAAAGAAAATACTATTTTTAGCATTAACGATTACCACCAACCATCGTTTTCTTTTAATTAATGCATTTGGAGACAGATTCCTTGGCTCCAGTGACTTTTTCAGTAGAAATGTCAATTTTGTCATTTTCTTCCTGATGAGTAGCATTTCTAATTACTAAGTATTTGGAGGCTTAGAATTACAGATGCTCTTTTGAAAATGAAACTTTGAAGATGATTTTTATGAGTCTCCAGTGCTGCTTACCCTGACTGGTCTCTTACTGTATAAACTTGTATATATTTTCCAAGATGGAGTAGAAACAGAAGCAAGAGGAAGGGAAGCATCTCCTGCTAACCCAAGATCTTCACCAAGCAGCAGTAGAATTTGATGTAACTAGTGCTATATTGTTCCAGACAGGGAGTCCTTGGAGAATTTAAAACATTGCTTACAAATGTTTTCTTATTTTTATTTTTCATATTTTGAAAGCTATTTGGTATAATGGTCAAAGATATAACTAACCAGTACTAAAATAGACTCCAAATGCTACCAGGTAACTTACTAGGAATATACAGAATAAATGAACTAATAAAAAGAAATCACACATAAAGGAGAATTGATCTAATCAGATATTTTTATTTAAGTGAGAGATTTCATAGTTTTTCTCTCAATAAGAGAATATTATTAGTACAAATAATGCACTATCAATAGATTATCTTGGGAATGATATCTCCCAATGGTGAGCTGTCTCTAGTACAAGAAGAGCTCTCATCTGTTTAGTCTCTGACTGGTGACCTTTGTAGTAAACAGGTGACTTCTGATGATGACGTGCTCAAGAACAGGTTCACAGGGAACCAGCAGTTAGCGTAATGGCTATGTCGCTGGACTCCCATGTAGTCGACCGCGGTTCGCATCCCGGACCCGGTGGCTTAAAACTCACGCTGGGCGTGTGTTCATGCGTGCCCAAGATCCCGAGAGGAGAACGGAGGAGAAGGGATTGCGGCGTGACCATCCCCCCTGGGGGGTGATTTCTCGCTTTTTGTCTCTATGTCTCTCTCTGTCTGTCTGGCGAGCACATGCACCCTATAGCGAAAAACCTCTCCAAAAAAAAAAAAGAACAGGTTCACAGAGCTGTTGCAGGAATGTGTGTTGAGCCAGGCTGAAGCCTTTGACTTGAAGCCACACCTAGACAGATGGAGTAGGAAAGCATCTGGGCATTGCCAATTCCTTAGGGTTACTTTTAATCCTGCCTGAATCACAGAGAAGATTAAAATCATTGGAAATGGAAATGGTTTCATTTGATGCATTTCTGAAGCTTTGCCTTGTTAGCGGTCTGGGTGAACCTTTTCGATAAAATGCTCTTAGTGGGAAAACAGAAAAGCTGTTATTATGCTACCTTTAAACCTTTCTTCCTTTTCTGTTTCAATTTAGAGATTTTAAATGCCCTCTTATTTCCACCTCTTGGCTTGTTTCACTTTTATTCTTGCTAAAAGGAATAGCTGTTTAGAAGGTAAGAAATAAATCAATGGGTGATTTCTGTTCTTAAACATCTGACAGTTTCCTTAATGTAGATAAAAAAAAATGGATTAAAAAAAATCCTGAGTGCAGTTTTGTTTTTGGTTTGAGTTAAAAGTAAAGGATAGCTCTGATATCAAAAATAGAAAACTCATGTGAGCTTAGACAGAGAAGACCTTAAATAATTTAATCAAATTATTTTATAGATGAGCAACATGAAACCCAGAAAGGCAGAGTGAGCTTCCTTTCCAAGGTGATGCAGCTAGATGATCATGGTGCTGGGTTCACTCTTGACCAACCTGCTTACCCATTGGGTCAGAACATTACTCACAAATACTCATGGTTGTTTGTAGCCATAGTCTCCCTCTTACTCCACTTGCCATTCCTCCTTACCTGTCCCTGACCTTCTGAATTCTGCCTTCTCTATCTGGTTCTGTGATCTTGTCTCAATCCAGCCTTGGCATCTTATATTTGGAGTATTTTCTATGGTCTTGGGAGTTTGATACTCTTCCTGCCCTCTTATTCTCAGCCTGTGCCTCACATGGGGGTCCTTAGCTCCAATTCCATCGCTGTAGAACTTTATCTAGACCACCAGCTACCATCCTGGCTGAACTATTCAACTCTGTTCCTGGGTTCTTTCCATTACCCTATTTGCTTTGGTTGGGGCAGATTGAACTGGTAGCTGCCAAGACTTTTCAGCATACAAAAGACATTTCCCTCTCTCTTCCTGTCATGTTCTGGTGTTGTCCATGATTTGTCACATCTTCTTTGGGAGTTTGATGAAAAGGAACTGTGAGCAGGGCTGTCTTGAGAGAAAATCATGTTAAAAGCTGCTGCTGTGTTCATGTGTTAAAATCCTCCTGGTAAATGTGAAATTGTAAAGGCCTTCTGAAAAATTCCGTTAGTGATGTTACTGATTAAAGTTTTCCAGCAATTTGGAAAGTTAGTGAAGTAAATATCTCTGTTCAATATGAGCCATCTCAGGCCCCCTCAAATCATGGTGCTACCACTGCTGTTAGGTGCAATTCCTGGTTAAAGAGAGTCAAACCTGTAGCGAGAAGACCCACCTTGGAGTTTTACCTCGGATCCTTGCTCTCTGTGTAGCTTGGGCTGTGTCTTCAAGCTTCTCTGAACACTTATCTTCATACTTGTAAAATGGAGGCAAATATTCCTGTCGTTTGCACCTGTGAAAGGGTGGTTGAGAAGATGAAATAGATCTAATCTCATTTGTCTCCTAAGGTCATGAACTCTTTTTTTTTTTTTTTCTTTTCTGCATACTCTTTCTCAGACCTTCCCTCTAGTATCTTTTCTTTTCTCTCTCTCTCTCTTTTTTTTTTATTTTTTAGAGATTTTTGTTATAGAGTGTGTGCACTCACCAGGGAGAGAGAAAGAGAGACAGAAAGCAAGAAATCACTCCCACCCTAGAAAGATGGCCCTGCCACAATCCCTTTTTCTCCATTCTCCTCTCAGGATTTTGGGCCTGCATGCACATGTGCTTGCCATGAGTTTTAAGCTGTCAGGTCTGGGACTCAAAATGTGGTCGACTGTGTGGGAGTCCAGTGGCGTAACCATTACATCTGCTGGTCCCACCCTCTGGTTTCTTTTCTGACTATGCCTTACACATGCTATGCTCTGATAACCAGTAATCAATGATCCTCTCTCACTGCCTTTGAGTAATTATCTCCAACAGTGGTCATCCATTCATACTGCCCTCCCTAAGCTTTCTCCTAAGCTTCATATCTTAGCCATGTGCATTTGGATGTATTACATGCAGATAAGACTTGTCCACAGTCAAACTTATTGTCTGTACTACCAGCAATTTGCTCATGCCCTTAGACATTCTAATTTGGTTATTTAACTACCATGTACCAAGTCACCCAAGTCAATTTCATTTATTTAATTAACATTTACCAAGCACCTGCTATGTACCCAGTTCGTGCCTATTGTTTGAATCTCTTCCTGTATAGTCAATAGGTGAGCTGTCTCACTCTCTTTATGCATCTCACACTCGTCTGATCTTCACTCTTTCCAATGCGGCTGCCTTTATTTGCTCTCACCTAGGTTTCTTGTCCCTAACTTGACTCTGCACAGAGTTTGCAACCCCACTCGAAGGCACTCTCCACATTGCTATCAAATTTTCTCCCCAAAATGTGGATGTTATCATTCCTTTGCCCAAGATATGTTTGTATTTTCTATCCCTTATAGAATCAAGTTCAAACTTTGTAGCATGGTATTCAAATGCCTTCACAGATCTTGGTATACCTACTTTCCCAGCATGTTCTAGCTCCATATTTTCCCCTGGATATCTTGTATCCTGTCCACATGCAGCTTTGACTCCTCTGGTTTTGATCATATGACCCTTGCTGTTAATTTTTCAAAAAATTACTTGCTGAAGATCTGCTGTCTGCCAGGTACTCTTTAAGGTGTTGGAAATAGAGCAGTGATTGAGCTACTCAAGGTCTTCAACTCCTAGAATGTATAATATGGGAGACAAATGACAAGTTAAAATTATATATGTTTATTGTGAAGCAGTTTTAGAGAAGTCCTCTAAAGTCAAGAAACGTGACATTATGAGAACTAAGGAGGTATGGGTGGGGGCTTCTTTTGAATGGATGGTCAGGGAAGCTGTTTCTAAGGAAGTGACATGAAGCCTTAGTTACAAAATTTGCTTAAATCCATTTTTCTGTACATTGAGAAAACTGTCAGAGGCCTTAGAACAATGCCTTGGTTCTTTACAACCTGTTTGGGTTATATCACTATGGACCTTCTGGGGCAGTCGTGTGGTCCAGACAGAGGGAGAAGCAATTGTCAAGACTGTAAGGTGGGAAAATGTTGGGTGTGTCTGAAGAATTTTAAGATAAGCAGTGTGACCTAAACACTTCAGTGATCTAGGAAGGGATGGGAGATGAGGTTATGAAGGGAGACAGGGGCTCAGTCATGACCCTGGAGGAAGGGCAAGCTTTATGAGAGCAATAGGGAATCACTGGAGGCCTAAGGAAGGAAGTTATTGGGTCATCGGAAAAGTCATGATGCATTTTGCATAGAAAAACATGGAAAAATACATCATGACTTTTCTGACGACCTAATACCTACTGCAAAGTTCTAGAAAGATCTTTTTTCCCCTGTTTCTGCCTGATGAGATCTCATTATCTTTCAAGTTCATCTTTAGAAATGACCTTTCCTAGCTCTTATTTCCCTTTTCTTAGACTCTCATGAAATTTTGTCCGAGCCTCTCATGTCCAGCCCCTCATATGCTACCTTGTAATAACATGTCTGCCTCCTTCTTACAATGAATGTTAAGTTCCTTGAGGGCAATGACTTTTCTCTTCTTCCTTGTTCCCCAAAGCCTAACACATAGAAGGGCTCAGGCAATGCTTCCTGGCTGAAGAGATAATGCATTTCACAGTATTTTGTATGCCAGAATGTCTGTACTCCGGCTAGAGATCAAAAACATTCAGACATTTTTTCATAAATGCCAGCAAATGGGATATGCTTGATTATTCCTAAAACAAAATTAAGGGCACAGATTAAAGCCATTATTTTTCAGCAAACATTTATGTGGATATCTATGGCTCCTCCTGGAAACATGAAGAGGCATGAGTAACATGTCCTGAATTTACTGACCACCCACTGAACCCTAGGATTTGTCAGTTGGAGGAACCACCTTTAAGAGTTGTAAGTGAAGTTTAAGCAAAATGTAATGGAATATACCAATATCTATGTTCCTTCAAATGTGGTTTTTTTTTCCCTTTTTGAATAATCTGGGGGCAAGGCTCAGTGAAAATGTATTATAAAAGTCTTATGCTCATGTGTTATAATGATCTATTGATAGAGATTTAGAATAACTGATAGAAAAGCAATACTCATGTATTTGTTTACCATCCAGTCAATGCATAGAAATTCATCATATCCAAATATCTTTTTTATGTTCAGATAGGAATGCATTTCTTCATATTTTTTCCTGTCAAATAAACTATTTCTGACAAATTTCCTAACTCCCACTGAGACAAAGAGGTGGCAATGCTGTTATTACTCACAGTGCCTTGGCTCTTGGAAACCTGTTTAAGTTGCGTCACTATGGACCTTCTAGCCTCTGCCATTCCCTGATACTACTTATTTACTGCTGTTATATCATCACTTATGACACTGCATCATCCATCATGCTGCCTGTAAATCCTGGCTTCCAATAATGCTCTCAGATGATTACTGTGCATTCTTTTTCTTTTTTTTTTTCCCAGAGAGATTTTTGCTAGAGGGTATGTGCAGTTGCCAGAGAGACAGAGACAGACAGAAGACAAGAAATCACCCCCGAACCCCCAGAGAGGATGGCCACTCCACAATTCCTTCTCTTCCATTCTCCTTTAAGGACTTTGGGCATGCACGCACATGTGCCTGGTGTGATTTTAAAGCTACCAGGTCCAGGATTTGAACTGCGGTCAACTACGTGGGAGTCCAGTGACTTAACCATTACACCATCTGCTGGTCCCAACCATACATTCTTAATGATGACCATGAATGCAAGTCTTACCTGGAGTATCAGGAAAATATGAATGGTAATCCAGTTGCTCATCATGTTAAGATCACCCTTCACAGGTTTATAGTATAAACATAGAAGAGCACATTGGCTCTCCTCTCTTAAAATCCTTAGGAAATAGACTGCATTCCTAGATCATGATGGGTTTTGATGCTGACCATATCCTGGCCTACCACACACTTCCCCAGGAGGGGAATAAGTGAAGAGTCCACTGATGGACTGAAAAGAGTGGTCTCATTCATGCAAAGAATATCTGTTCCTTGTCTGGTGTGAGTTCAGACTGGCCTTATAAGATACAACATTATTCCATTGATCAGAGACAAGAAAGAACATCAACTGGAGGGGTTCATCGAATTGGTGGAGTGGAAGTCTTGTACTCAGAACGGATAGGTGTAGCACTACCTGTTCATGTGGCATGGAGTTTTCGGACTAGGTATGGTGACTGTCATGGGTGCCAGCCATTTAGTGCTTAGGGTAAAGGATGCTACCTCTACCCCCATTGTCCTCAGATGCTGGGGACCAAAGGTGGCCCCATAGTTGGAGTAAGAAGAGCCAACACACACCGAGTACACACATCAAGCTCAAGGCCATGAGATGGCTGTGGACCATTGAGTGGCTCAGGGTCTTGAATTTGTCCTTTGATTTAAGTGAGTCACTCAAAACCAGCACACTAGCACCACTTTAGTGGCTCAGTCTTATGCTATCTTGTGAAATAAATGTGCATAATATCAGGAGTGGTTGGCTTGCCAATCCTCTATCCTGGAATGGGGATCTAGCCACTAGACCTTGGGCTGGCCCTACAGGTACGAGTTACACAGTTTCTTCAAGTATCTGTCAAATTTCCAGGGGGAGAGAGGATTTAAAAAGGTTCTGAAAAAGAGATGGTGGGATCCTGGTTTGATCTTAGAGCTCCCTTCCCGGGGATTACTGGCACATACCAAACCCAGGTATCTGCATGGGGCTCAGACATTTTAGAGAAAGAGACTCCAAAGTGGGTATGCCTGGGTGAGGGCATGCTTACTGACTTGGTGTGGTACCATCTATAATGCTGTAATATCTCTAAGATTTTAATTTACACATAGACTTGTGTTTCTTAGCCCTAGTTTCACCTTAACCATCACCTGGCAAGCCTGTTAAAAACAGCCTGGGAACCACCTGTAGAGATTCTGATTTTAGGGGTCCAGGATTAGAACTGGGCATAAGAATATTTTAAAAGCTTTCCAGACAATTCTAATGTGCAACCAGGTTTGAAAATTAGTAATATACTGGGGCCAGCAGATGGCATAGCAGTTACATCACTGGACTCCCACATGGCTCACTGCAATTTGAGTCTCAGACCTGGTGACTTGAAACTCATACTGAGCACATGTGTGTGCATGCCCAAGATCCCAGGAGGAAAAAGGATTACAATGTGGTCGACCCCTCTGGAGGGCAATTTTTCACTTTCCCACTCACTGTCTCTGTCTGTCTGTCTCTCTCTCTGGCGAGCACACATGCCTTAAGGTAAAAAATCTTTTAAGAAAAAAAAATCTTTAAAGAAAAAAAAAGAAAATTATTAATATAGACGAGATCTTAATGCATCTCAGAGGGACATTCCTCTAGTGGGGATAGGACTGCTTTGAAGGTATATGGGAACTCTACTCTCTGGGAGGAAGAATTGTTCTATACTCGGGTGAGGGAGTTTTGAATATTTGCTGAGGAAGAGGACACTGCAATATTTGTTCAGCTCAGTTATATTTAATATGCAGTTGTCGTAAATAGCCTATGGGGCAGGCATGTGTGTCAGCTGTTTATACAAGGATGACAAAGACTGGGTCCCTTGCCCTAGTGGTTAGAATGCTACTGGAGGAGCAGACGCATGAGCAGTCGTTCCAGTGTGATGGGGCGGATGCTGTAAGAGAGGTAAGAGCAGAAGTGATAGGATAACTAAGCTGTATTTGGAGGCTCGGGGAATACTGAGGGGTGGATAGGATGTGGCCAGATGAAGAAATGTTACGCTCTTGGCACAGATTTCTCCACTAACAAGAATGATGCCTAGTAAAACACTGAGTGTGTGTGTGTGTGTGTGTGTGTGTGTGTGTGTGTCTAGGACCTTGAAGAGTTTGTGGAGGCTGTTGAAGCAGTGGAGCGAGATGGTGGTAGGGACAGACGTGGGTACAGGTTGTGATGGGCAGTGACGGCCGTGACAAGAGCTTATATGGAACGGTAGCCAGTAGGCTCCCCAGCCAATAGGCTAGCGTGGACTGCAGAGCCATGGTTGGATTTGCACGTTGGGTGGAGAGAGGCCTGGATGGGAAGGGAAGTCAGATATTTGAAGGGAACACTCTGGAAAGAGAAAGACCATTTAAAATAGCCCTGCAAAAGTCCAGGTAAAAACGGGTGAGGACCTGAATGTGCTCATGAGATATGACAATCTGGAGGGGTTTGAGAAACTTCATGAAGGCAGATTCCTTAAGGGCTCAGCCTATGACTGGTTGGGTGATGAGAAAAAGAGCAGGAGGAACCCTGGAGAACCAGTGCTTTAGCCTAGGTGCTAGCTTTCTGGCCCTGCAGAAAGCACAACCTTCTCAAGGGGCTTAAGCCCTGTGGTATTTAAAGTGCCCACAGGACTTTTTCTTCGTTTCTAGATAGACTTTCCGATGTAGACTGAGATGTGTGCCGAAGGAAAGGTAATTAGAAGTTCAATGCTCTGACTTTGGTGGCTCTCTCAAATGCAGTAGTTGGTGAGGAAATTGAAAGTGAGAAATCCATTTCCAAAGAGGATTGCTTTCCCCCCCATTAAGTTCCTAGCATGAGAGAAAAAAATATTTTACCTCATAGTTCTTTGTGCACTCTCATTATGCTGCTGTGTCTAACCCAAGACTAAGAATTTTCTTTCATTTCTGTAACCCGTGTGAGGTGTTTCTCATGCAATTTAAAAGGGAAATATGGTGCTGAGGGTAATTTGCAATAGGGCCTTAGAACTCAGTACTTTCATTGGGAAATGGGAATTCTACTTTTTTGCCCAAGGTAATTACTTTAAGTTCCTGAAAATATAATCATTTTGTGTGTTACACTGAGGATGGAATTTCTGATGAAAATGCTAAGTACCCGTAATTGTTCTTTACCCGCCCCCCAGCAAGATTAAAATGTTACTCCTTCGTTCTCAATAGATAACACCTAATAGAGCGTGGGGGTGGGGTGGGAGTGAACTAGTTTGGAATGCAGCAACCTATTGAGATAAATATCTTCTTTAATGTACAAAGATAAATATGAACAGAGGGTTTTACCAAAACATATACACACAAAATGTTTCACTTTGCAATACAACTCTTAAATAGGAATGTTCACTATGGTGGAAAACGAGGTAGAAAATGTAAAATCTGTCAGAATGAAAAGTCACAGGGAAAAGGCAGATTTGAGGAAGACAAGATAAGAATGCTGTTCTTGATAAACAGGCATGAAACACCCAGTGCAGAAGGTGCTGTAGTAGGCCCGAACCTCCCCACCACGGCCAGCGTGGCACTTTGTCTTGGTGGCTGCCATTTCTATCTCTTGTTCATACTTTGCCCGTTTTGTTTTACATTTAGTTTATGATTTTTATTGATTGGAAAGACCTTTTCATGTAAAGGACATTGACCCCGTAATAGTTATAAATCATATATATGTTCATATATGTGTAGTAAACCTTTGGTCTCTTAAGTTATGATGTCATTTACGGACTGGAAACTTAATTTATTATGTATGCGTAGTAAAAGTGACATGTCAGTTTTTCTTTATGGCTTTGGGTGTTTTGGCATGTGAGGAAGTTTCTCTCCATCCAATTATTAGAAAAAATATTTTCCTGTAGTGTCTCCTAGGAGACATTAGAAGACATTTTTTTTTTGGAGAGGTTTTTGTTATAGAGTGCGTGCGCTCGCCAGAAAGACAGAGAGAGACAGAGAGACAGAAAGCAAGAAATCACCCCCCCTGGGGGGATGGCCACACCGCAATCCCTTCTCTTCCATTCTCCTCTTGGGATCTTGGGCACATGCACACACACACCTGGTGTGAGTTTAAGCCACGGGGTCCTGGACTCGAACAGCAGTCAGTTACGTGGGAGTTCAGCGACATAGCCATTACGCTAACTGCTGGTCCCGTTCTAGAAGACATTTATATATAATTGGATCTGTCTGTCTGTCTGTCTGTCTATCTATCTATCTATCTATCTATCTATCTATATCTTTGCCTATTCACTCCAGTTAGCTTTGTTTTTTTGAGGGAGAGGTTTTTGCTATAGAGTGCATGTGCTCGCCAGAAAGACAGAGAGACAGAAAGTGAGAAATCATGCCCCAGGGGGGATGGCCACAGTGCAATCCCTTCTCCTCCATTCTCCTCTCGGGATCTTGGGCACGCACACACACATGCCTGATGTGAGTTTAAGCCACCGGGTCTGGGACTTGAGTTAGCTTTGTAATCCATCTAGAATATACTATATACATCCAATTATATATATTATATATACACACATACTTTTTTAAATTCTCTTTTGTTTGCTATAGGTCATGTGCACTTGCTAGAGACAGGCAGAGAGAGAGAGACAGGGAATGTGAGAAACCACTCCCCCAGGGGTATGGCCATGCTGCGGTCCCTCTTTCTCCTCCCAGGATTTTGTGCACACATGCATATGCACCCAGCATGATTTTCAAGTGTCTGGATCCAGGACTTGAACCATGAAGTCATCTGCCTGGGATCCAGCCACCTTAACCTTCATGCCACTTACTGGCCCCTCCATTTATATTTTAAAAAAAATAAACTATTAATTGATATGTAACACACTTATAGAAAAATGCACAAATTATTAAGTGTGAGTATCTAGTTAGCTTTGTTCAGAAGTTTTTAAAACAATGGCTTATACTTAAAGATATAATACATTTACTGTATAAATTACACATTAACATATACATTACAATGGTTTTACATATATACAGGTTTGGGCAATCAGCACCACAATCAATTTCAGAACATTTTTATCATCCCAAAGAGAAACCCCTTATCCATTAGCAGTCACTCCCATTTCATATCAACTCCCTAGCTCTGGGCAGCCACTAAGCTATTTTCTGTCTCTACAGAATTGCTGTTCACTCTAGTTAGCTTTGTAATCCATCTAGAATTTATTTTTTATGTATGGCATAGAGTTTTAACTTTCCTTTCTCAGATGGAAAAAAATGATCAATTGCCATTAATAGTCTAATTGAGTGAACAAATGAATTAATAAAAAGCCCAGAGAGTTTTGTGAACTCAGAAGTATGAGCAACTACTAATGAATGTGTAGTCAGCAAAGGCTGCATGGAGGAGATGGAGGTCAAGGTGGTCCTTGAAACATGAGTGAAATTAGGGAAAATTGAAGAGGGAAGGACGGAAAAGGAGTGGTTAGGGAGAAGACACAGAGATAGACCCCCATTAATTTAGAGGAGGTCAAGGAGGCGAGTGTCTCTGAAGCAGTTAATATGCATAAGAAATAATTACCTGGAAGGCTTGGCCCAGGCTGTGAGAATCCTTAAACACTAGTCCCTGGGTTTTACATTTTATCCTATTAGCATTAAAGAACAATGTTAAAGTTTTAACAGGGCAAGTGAACTAGAGGAAGTATTAGTGAATATGAGGAAGGTTTGAACTTTCTTTGTATACATAAAGAATTAATAGTATTTTTTCTCATATCTTTGTATCCCCTTTATGACTCTCCCTGGTTAAGAAACCTCCTCTACTGTATCTTTATATTTTTGTTTCTCATTGTTACATGGGGGAGAGGGAGGACATGCTCTTTCTAGCTCTGTGAGTTAAAAACTTCTGGAATAGGAAGAAAGATGCATATTGCATGGCAGACTCAGGAAGCAATAGTAACAGCTAACAATTGTTAAGCACTGCTTCTGTGCCAAGCCCTGATCTAAGTACTTCACATGCCTTTACTAAGTTGCATCCTCTCATCAATTCTAAGAACTGTTCCTTATATCAGCCACTTCTACTAATGTGAGAACCAAGGTGCAGTCATTCATTTACTTGCTCACAGTCATACAGCTAGTAAAAGCCATGGTAAGAATTCAGTGGGATTGGCTATAAGGCTCCTTCTTCACCACTATACTAGACCAACTTCTCCACTCTTCAGATTTAGCAGTGTATGTCCAGAGAAGACATTCAATTTTTCTAAGTAGCTATGCAAATAATAAGAAGCAGATGCTATTTTTAAAAAATTATTTTTGTTTAATTTTGTTTATTATTATTACTATTATTATTTTGAATTTTTTTATAGGGCACATACCCTCATGAGAGAGAGAGAGCGAGCAAGCACCAGGTCTGGGACTTGAACTGTGGTTGACCATCTGGGAGTCCAGTCCCTTAACCACCATGCCACCTGCGAGATCCCAGATGTTATTATTTTAATTAGTTACATTTTGAGATAATTTGTTTTACCTGAAAACTGCTTAAATAGTAATTTACTGTAAAAATCAGGGAAATCATAAAGAACCTAATTTCAGGAAATATAATTGGGCTCTCGAAGAAGTGGAAAGTTATCACTCAGCAAAGTTGGTCAATAACTCTTTTTCTAGCTCTAACTTTGGAAATGGCATGGCCTTTTGTGTCTGCTATGTACTATTGATATATCCTGCTCATTCTATATAGATTTATTTCTATTTGTTCTTGCTTTGCAAAAATGTTGATTTCTCTGTGGTATAGTGGCCAGTGTGTTCTTACTCCAACTACCAGCACAACCTAACTTAATCCCTGAGTCCATAACACATTTTTTTTTTTACTTTTTTTTTTTTTTAGAGGATTTTGCTATAGGGCGCGTGCGCTCGCCAGACAGACAGAGAAAGACACAGAGACAGAAAGTGAGAAATCACCCCCCAGGGGGGATGGTCACGCTGCAATCCCTTCTCCTCCATTCTCGTCTCCGGATCTTGGGCACACACGTACACGTGCCCTGCGTGAGTTTTAAGCCACCGGGTCCGGGATGCGAACCGCGGTCGACTACGTGGGAGTCCAGTGACATAGCCATTACGCCAACTGCTGGTTCCCCATAACACATTTTTATAAGAGAATCTAATCAACTTGGATGGGATTGTCTGTTACGATAATCAGCTGAGATAAGAGGTCAGGTCACTGGATACTAAGAGTTTAGTTTGCCTACGCTGAAAAATGGGCAGATCATACTGTAATGGGAAATTGCCATGACAAGTCAATTGACTATTACATGCCCAAGACACTGATAAATTCATTATTACAAAAACTGAAAAACGTTGTAACATTGACTCTAATGTTTTAAAAAAGGAAGACTCCTTTCCAGAAGTAGTTATCCTTAATTTATCTGATTGCTGTTTTCTCACTTTCACTGTTCACAAAATAGAAACATACCTGCAATTTTATGTACCAGTTACTGTGTTGGCTAATGCTCTACCAAAAAGAAACTGGTTTCCTGGGGAAAAAAAACCCATTCCTGTAGGTTCTTAAAGTTAGCAAAAACATAAAGAAGTTGTTAGTAAAAATTTCATATGGTAGAAGGTGAAATAACAAAGTCACTAGAGTAAGGATGTTGGAGTCACGTGAAGCTGAGTTTGCACCCTGATTTTATGTGAATGATTGTGGACCTCTCTGAGCCTCTGCCTTCTCTTGGCAAAAGGGACATAATCTCTAGTTACAAGGTTTTTGTAAGAATTAGATGTATTTATATATATATATATATATATATATATATATATATATATATATATATATTTTATGTAAAACAGTACCAAACACATATTAGGAGTTCAGTAAAAGCAAGGTCATATGTTTGACAGATATTTTTTAACCAAAAAAAAAGACACATTTATTAATTCATCTCAAACATGGCGAATGGTAACCGTATTCAATGCCTGCTATTTTTGCCTTGAATATTTAAGACAAATCTAAGACAAATGAATGAATCATATATTTTCTATTGGGTTTGATCATTTTTGTGACTCTGAGGCAGCAGATCAGGTAGGCGTATCTCCTAAAGGCAATCTATGCACTGGGTCAGATGTGATAAAACTTAATGGGCAAGGAGGCTTGAGGCTTGTGAGTCTTAGATAGGGCTTGAAGACCTTTCTTCCTTCTGCTTGTCTAAATGCAAATTCTACTCATTTTTCTGGAGGACTTTGAAAGGCAACCTCTAGCACAGTCCCTCTCAAATCCTTTCCAGTTTCAAGTGTACCAAAGGGAAGTAGTGCTTTGGGGCTCATTCCTGCTTTTCTTTGCAAGCAATTGCACTGCAGGATCATAAAGGTTTAGGAGGCAGCCTGCTATGTTATAGTAAAAAGACAAAGGATTTGAGTCCTAGCTGGAGCCATCATACATTAATTAAAGTTTGGGCATTATACTGAAACTTTATAACTCAATGTCCTCATCATAAAAGAAGTTGATCATCCCACCTTGACAGATAATCATTATGATTGGGAATCACAGCACAGGGTCGATAACTAATAAGTGCATCTTGTAGTTGTCATTTGATTTTTAGTCAACATCATTTATTAGTCAACTATTTTTTATTTTATTCATTCAATCACTATACAGCTTGTAAAGTGAATTTACCCAACATGAATACACTTCATACCAGTCCAGTTGAAGATATACACACATTATTATCAACAGATAATCATCCATTTCTATGTCCCATACATGTCTTGCCTCTCTATTTTAGTCAGCTATTAAAAACTGACTTTGGGGACCAGCAGTTAGCGTAATGGCTATGTCGCTGGACTCCCACGTAGTGGACTGTGGTTCGAGTCCCGGACGCGGTGGCTTAAACTCACGCCGGGCGCGTGTGCGTGCGTACCCAGAATCCTGAGAGGAGAATGGAGGAGACGGGATTGCGGCGTGGCCATCCTTCCTGGGGGGTGATTTCTCGCTTTCTATCTCTCTGTCTCTGTCTGTCTGGCGAGCGCACACGCCCTATAGCAAAAACCTCTCCAAAAAAAACCAACCAAACAAACAAACAAAAAACTGACTTTGTCTCATCCCAAATAATGTTCTAGGTACTATTAGTTCTAAGAACTAACGTTCTAGGTACTAAAGGGACAGATATCAGTGGGCAAAAATGACAAATTCCCTGGTCACGTGTTTACATCCTTCGTGCTAGAAGACAGCCAATAAACAAATACGTGTTAGGTGGTGATAAGTGTAATGCAGAGAGAGAGAATGCAGTGAGACAGGGAGAGAGGAAAGAGATGAGGCTGTTGTTTTACCCAGAGCTATCAGAGAAAGCCTCTGATCAGCTGCCAGTTGAGAGAACACTGAAATAAAGTGCAGGAGAACCTGTGTAGTTACAAGGTTACAGAATCTACAAAGAGAATGTTTGTGAGTGCAGAGGCTGTAGAATAGAAACATGGGTATGGCTGGAGGAGTGGCATGGAACATAGTGTAGCTGGGGAAGAGGAGGAGGGCAGATATCGTGTGTGTGTGTGTGTGTGTGTGTGTGTGTGTGTGTATGTGTGTATGCATGTGTGAGAGAGAGAGCGAACGAGAGAGAGCGAGCAAGAGCAAGTGAGTGAGCACGAGTGCGAGTGAGCACAAGTGCCCATGTACAAGCAAGGACCACACCCTCTAGGGAGGCTCAAATAAAAAACAAATCCAGACTTGGTAGAAAGAGATTTACTCAAGAGATTATTATAACAGCAAAATGAACGATTGCTACAGTGAGTACTCTCTGATGATAGAGTCTACAAATGGCTCAAAGGCTAGGCCAAAGAAGCTTTTTCTTTCTTTCTTTATTCTTTATTCTTTATTCTTTATTCTTTATTCTTTATTCTTTATTCTTTATTCTTTATTCTTTTTCTTATTCTTATTCTCTTCTCTTTTTCTTTTTCTTTTTCTTTTTCTTTTTCTCTTTCTCTTTCTCTTTCTCTTTCTCTTTCTTTTTCTTTTTCTTTTTCTTTTCCTTTTTGAGAGTTTTTTTCTATAGAATGTGTGTGCTCGCCAGAAAAACAGAGAGAGATAGAGAGATACGAAGTGAGAAATCAACCCCCAGGAGGAATGGCCATGCTGCAATCCCTTCCCCTCCATTCTCCTATCAGAATCTTGGGCACACACACACACGCGCCCAGCATGAGTTTAAGCCACCGGGTTTGGGTCTCTAACTGTGGTCAACTACATGGGAGTCCAGCAACATAGCCATTACGCCAACTGCTGGTACCCAAAGAGGATTTATAAAAAATTTTTTAAATAGAAGTAGACAACGATAGAGAAAACTGTGTGTAGGGAAGTGGATGAAAGTATGGTGTGATCAGACAGTAGACCAGACATTATCATACACTAAGGCCATTCTGTTCTTAGGAGGGGCTGCGTGCTGATTCAGGCTGAGGATGTCCACAGCTGGAGAACCTGGAGAAATGAGAAGCAGAACCACAGTGTGATTAAAAAGTGGGTTGCTCTAATTGATCAGTGGGGACGAGTAGTTCGGCTAATCAACTTTGAGGTAGAGGACAGGAATTTGAACAATCTGTGCCTGGCTTTGTCATGAGTACATAAAGGAGCAGGGCATCTGTGATTCTTATCTAAGTCACACAGGATGGGTGGTTCTTTGCAGTAAGTCATTTCCTGAAACACAGAGAATGAGGACATGTCTTCATCTTCACTGTTTTCCAGGATCATGACGCAGGCAAAATTCAACATTATCAGGCCTTTATATTTTTTAATTTTTTTCCCAAGTGGTAGATAAAATGGTAGATACATAACTAATCAAAGTATTGTCTATGAGTTTTAAAGTTTTATCCTAAAAGAGTCAATAGTTTACTCAAAGTACAATGACCTCTTTCCATGTCCTTTCATCCTCCTCTCTCCTGGATCCCTGCCTTCTGGCTTCTCTTATCACTAGTCCATGAAGATCACTCCTACCAGGGTCACCAATGAACTTCACATCATTGCAATCAGTCATTTTCTACTAATCAGCTTGTCTCATGGGGGTGGTGGTGGTGGTAGTGTTACATTTGGGAATATCTTGAGGAAGACTTAACTCTGTGCATGGCATTTATTCAGTTCTCAAAAGGATATAAAATGAACACGTATTCTGGTCTCTTTGAGGATCTGCTCATAATTCTCCCACATAACATAATTTGCCAAATTCAATTGGGGTACCTTAGCACAAGGAAGCATAATTGATGGAAAACCACTTTTAATCCACGCTTAACAGCTTAAGGGGTTGAACTTCCACACCAACATGTTTTCTGCTCCTGCATGGCAAAAGTGAGTGTGTGGATTGAGGCCAGAGACAGGCTGGAAGGAGGACAGAAACTGCCTTGGAACCTTCACTATCTCCTGTTTGTCACAGGCTTTATAGTTTTCTGAAGTGTGTGGCATGCATTACACATTCGAAACCCTGAGGCTCAGCCCCAGGTGTATCTGTTCTCTAGAATTTGGGAGGCATCTAGAACACCCAGTCCCAGCAACAAAATTGTGGGTTACAGAGTGAGCATCAGGGAGACAGGGCTGCAAAGAGATCATGGATCACATCCTCCTGACCAGAAACCATTGCAGAAGCACAAGAAATAGGAGAAACAAAGAAATAATTCTCTTTCATGGGAAAATAACAATCCCTCACCATCCACAGACAGCATAGTGGAACTTGTGGAAATGTCAAATAAACAATTCAGAATATTCACAGTGGCAGAATTTAACAAGATGGAAGAGAAAAGAGACAATGAATTCCAGAAGATGCAAGAGAAAAGAGACAACGAGCTACAGGAGTTGAAGTTCTTCCATGATTTGAAAGAAGAAATAGACACTATAAAAAAAGAATCAAATGGAGCTGTTAGAGATGAAGGCTGTAATACAGGAAATCAAAACCTCCCTTGAAAGTATTAAAAGCAGATTAGATAATGTAGGATCTAGAATCTTGGATGTAGAAGACAAACCCTCTAAATTAGAAAACACCACCAAAGAGATAGAGAAAATAACCAAAAATTGAGGATAATATATGAGAAATAGATTCCATTAGGTATCCAAACATTCAAATAATTGACATCCTAGGAGGTGAAGAATTTAAGGGCATTGAAAAGAAAACTTTCCAAGCCTAGAGCAACATTTAAACATCCAGACCCAAGAAACACAAAGAACCCCAAAATAGAATCAGCCCAAGAAGAGCTTCTCCATGGCATGTCATAGCCAGACTAGCCAAAATCACAAAGACAAGATACTAAAACTGGCAAGAGAGAAATGTCAAGTTACTTACAAAGGTTAGCTCATCAGGCTAACACCGAACCTCCTGTCAGAAACAATGCATGCAAGGAAAGAACAAGGAAATATATTAAAGTGTTAAATGAAAAACAATTTCAACTAAGATTACTATACTTGGCAAGATGGTCTTCATATAGGAAAAAATATATTCTTAGATAAACAAAACCTGAAAGAATTTGCCATCTCTAGACCAGCTCTTCAAGAAGTTCTGAAGGAGGGACCAGCAGTTAGCATAATGGCTATGTCGCTGGACTCCCATGTAGCCAACCGCAGTTCGCATCCTGAAGCCGGTGGCTTGAAACTCACGCCGGGCACGTGTGCATGCGTGCCCAAGATCCCGAGAGGAGAACGGAGGAGAAGGGATTGCGGCATGGCCATCCCCCCGGGGGGGTGATTTCTCGCTCTCTGTCTCTCTGTCTCTGTCTGTCTGTCTGGCGAGCGCATGTGTCCTATAACAAAAACCTCTCAAAAAAAAAAAAAATGTTGTTCTGAAGGGAGTGCTATACCAAGAAAACTAAAGATGGAAAGACAGAAATAAGAAGACAAAAAACAACCTAGAAAATGGCCAACTTAACAGTAGAGACAAGTCTGGAAATATCAATAATAATGTTAAATGTTAAAAGTTTAAATTCTCCAATCAAGAGACACAGACTTGCTGAACAGACAAACAACAGAAAGGAAATTTGAGAGAAAAAAAATAGAGAGGTAAGACATTTGTGGGACACTGAAGTGGTTTATTACCTGTTGATGATGACATGTACAGTATTCTCAACTGGACTGGTCTGAGGTATATTTCATGATGGATAAATTCTCTTTACAATCTACATGATGTATAATGATTGAATGTATAAATAATAATAAAATTTTAAAAAAAATCTCTCACACACACACACACACACACGAATAGAAACTCTCCATCTACAAGAAACCCACTTTATGGATTAGGAGATACATAGACTAAAAGTGAAGTGCTAGAAAAAGATATGCCATGCAAATGGAAAACAAAAAAGAGCAGAAGTTGCAATACTGATTCCAGACAAAAAAAAAAGCTTTGAGACAAAAACTGTAAGAGACAAAGAAGGGCATTATATAATAGCAAAAGGGCTAATTCATCAAGAAGATATAATACTTATTAATATCTATGCACCCAATTCAGGAACTCCCAAATATATGAAGGAGGGACTGCTACATTTAAAAGGAGAGATATACTGCAATACCCTAATTGTTGGGGACCTCAGTACTCCATTATTTCCTTTAGACAGATCAATAAGACAAAAATAAGCAAAGAGATCCAGAACCTAAACAATACCATATATCAGATGGACTTGAAAGACATATAGAACTTTCCACCCAAAACCCACAAAATACACATTTTTCTCACCCCCACATGGAACCATCTCAAAGACTGACCACATGATAGGGCACAAAACAAGCCTTTACAAATTCAAAGTCATACAAACTGTATCCAGCATATTCTCTGACCATGATTAAATTAAACTTGATATTAATTTCAGGAAAAACACTCAAAAGTACACAAATACATGGAAACTAAATATCCTACTCCTGAATGACCTCACAGCTACTGGAGAGATTAAGACTGAAATCAAAAGATTTATGGAAACAAACTATAATGAGTGCATGAATTTCTATAATTTATGGGACACCACAAAAGCAGTCATAAGAGGGAAGTTCATAGCAATTAGTGTGCATAAAAAAAATGGAAAGGTGGCAAAAGGACAACCTAATATCATGCATCAGGGAATTGGAAAAACAACCAAAAAAATCCAAAAAAAATCCAGGAGAAAAGAAACTAAAGACAAGGAAAGAATGTGAAAATATATTCAAGGTTAAGTGAAAAACAGTTTCAACCAAGAATACTATAACCAGCAAGATTATCTTTCATATGGAAAGAAACAAGACTTGAAAGAATTTGCCTGTAGCAGACCCACTCTTAAAGAAGTTCTGAAAGGAGTGCTCAACCAGTAAAACTAACAATATATACAGAAATAAAAGAACAAAAGGTAACCAAGAAAATGACCAATTTAATGCTAGGGACAAGAAATATCAATAACAATATAGAATGTTGAGTTCCAGGATTGGGATGGAAATATTGGACAACAGCAACACTGCATATTCAACAGAAGAGAGTTGGAATATAAGACTAAACTGGCAAAATACAATTTTATGACTTTTGAGTAAAACATTACTGATTATTTTAACTATACTTTGTTTTCCCAATTTAAAGAGTTTACTTTCTTTTGAGTTGTTGATAGGTTCAGCAATATGTTAAAATATTTTTTTGTTTCTTTAAATAGAAACATACACTTTTCTTCCTTTCTGACTCCTCTGGAATTGGAAAATATTTGGGAATATTCTTATTTTGTGACAGAAGGGTTATTTGTATAAGTTCAATAATGCTGTTGCATTGATGCAGAAATTGGAAATACTCACTATTGGACAGGGCTTTGACTGGAATGTCATATCTGAATATTAATCAGAAAACTATGGAACTAAGGTGGATCTCAAGTAAGCTAACAGAAGCTCTTAGAAAGATGGCTTGGTACCATAAATAGTACTCCCTGGCAGAGAGGATTAGAGAAGAT
Organism: Tupaia tana; assembly: GCA_026018925.1. Taxonomy (NCBI): domain Eukaryota; kingdom Metazoa; phylum Chordata; class Mammalia; order Scandentia; family Tupaiidae; genus Tupaia; species Tupaia tana. The sequence continues at coordinate 22,184,934 of JAKSZU010000010.1, read as the reverse complement.
ATATGAAAGAATTTACAACACAAAATAACCTGGACTTTTCCAGCCCAGCATTGTCATCAGTAGAGATTGCAAAAGAGCAACCACACCAGAGGATTATTTTGAGAAAGACTTTGAAGGAAGAAAAAGAGACTGATCTTTGCTAGCAGATGGTATATCACAGAATACTTGGGCAGGGCTGAATTGAGAAGGTTTATGTGTGACTAGTGTGCTAGGCATTTGCTTTTCAACAATTTGAGTAGTTGACATGTAAATATTTTCTCAAAAATATTCAAAACCATACTGTTTCTGTTGTTATAGAATCACAAACAAAATTATACAAAATTATAATAAATATTTTGAACATTTTCTTTAAAATTCAGTATTTTGAAAATTTGAAAGTTGTTTATTTACTGGCAAGAACTATGGAGTATGAGTTAAAATTTTTTGATATGTAAAGTAAAAGTTTGTGGAAAAATGTAAAAATAAATAAAGATCTGAGCAGAAATAAATGAAACAGAAAATAAACAGAAAACAAATGAGAGCAAAGACTGGTTCTTTGAAAAGATAAACAAGATTGACACACCGTTAGCTAGATTAAGAAGAAGAGAAAAAGGAGCCAGATAAATCAGATTCACAATGAAACAGACAATATTACAACAGGCAAAGTAGAAATGAAAAACATCTTTAGAGGATACTATGAGCATTTATATGCCAACAAACAAGAAAACCTGCATAAGATGGACAAATTCCTGGACATATATAATCTACCAAGATTGACTCAGAATAACAGAAAGCCCGAATAGAGCCATAGTAAGCAATAAGACTGAATCAGTAGTAAATAACCTCCCCAAAAAGAAAAGTCCAGGTCCTAGTGGCTTCACTTCTGAATTCTACAAAACTTTTAAAGAAGAAGTAACCACCATTATTATTTCTAAAGTTTGAAAAGGAAGGAATCCTCCCAAATTCATTTTATGAAGCCTCCATCACCCTCATTCCCAAAACAGATAAGGATATGACAAGAAAGGAAAACCACAGACCAATATCTCTGATGAATATAGATGCAAAAATTCTCAATGAGATACTAGCAAATAGTGTCCAACAGCTTATAAAAAAGATTATTCATCACGATCAAGTAGGCTTTATTCCAGAGAAGAAAGAGTGGTTCAACAGATGCAAAACCATAACCATAATGCACCATATCAACAGAAAGATAAAAACTATATGATCACTGCAATGAATGCAGAAAAAACATTTGACAAATAAAACATCCCTTCATTATTAAGACTCTCAGCAAAATTGGCATTAAAAAGATGATTTCTTAGCATAATAGAAATTTTATTATAGCTATAATAAAACCTATAGCTAACACTATACTGAATAAGGAAAAGCTGAAAGCTTTTTCACTAAAAACTGGTACAAGAAAACTTTGCCCACTTTCTCCAATCCTTTTCAGTACAGTGCTGGATGTCCTAGCCAATGTGATCTGAAAAGAAAATGAGATAAAAGGCATTCAGATAGGGAAAGAAGAGTTGCAATTATCTCTATTTGCAGTTGACATGATTGTATACATAGAAGACTCAAAAATACCCATGAAGAAACTTCTTGTAAAATTACAAGAGCCATTTTTCACATATCTAGAAAAGATAATCATAGACTTTACCTAGAATCAGAAAAGATCCTGTATTGCCAAAGCAATCATGTGCAAAAAAGAGTGTGGGCAGCATCTCACCCTGATCCAAAAATATATTACAAAGCTGTGATAATCAAAACAGCATGGTATTGGCACAAAAATATGTGGACCAATGGAATAGAATAGAGACCCTAGAAATAAACCCTGAAGCATACAGCCTACTGATTTTTGACAAAGGGTACCAGTCAATTCACTGGGAAAAGGAAAATCTCTTTAGCAAATGGTACTGGGAAAACTGGATACCCACCTGCAGAAAGATGAATCTGAACCCCTACCTCTCATCATTAATAAAAATCAATTCAAAGTGGATCAAAGATCTGAACCTAAGACCCAAAACTATAAAACTACTGGAGGAAAACACTGGGGAAACTCTGGGAGACACTAGGGCCGGCAAAGACATATAAGGTCCCCAAAGCACAGGCAATAATTTCCAAAATAGACAAGTGGGATTACATCAGATTAAGTTTCTGCATAGCAAAAGACACAGTAATTAGTGTGAATTGACAACTCTTGGAATGGGAGACTGTTTTTGTAACTATGCTTCAGATAAGAGACTGATAACCAGAATACACAGGGAACTCAGGCAGCTTACCCGAAAAAAATGGACTGACCCAATTAAAAAATGGCAAAAGGAGCTGAATAGACAGCTCTCTAAAGACAACATGCAAGCAACAAAATAGCATATGAAAAAATGTTCGACATTCCTCATCATAAGGAAGATGCAGATTAAAACCATAATGAGATACCACCTAATCCCTGTTTGAATGGGGAAGATTAAAAAAATAAATAAATGGTGGGACCAGCAGTTAGCGTAATGGCTATGTCTCTGGACTCCCACATAGTCGACCGCGGTTCGCGTCCTGGACCCGGTGGCTTAAACTCACGCCGGGCGCGTGTGCGTGCGTGCCCAAGATCCCAAGAGGAGAATGAAGGAGAAGGAATTGCAGCTTGGCCATCCCCCCTGGGGGATGATTTTTCGCTTTCTATCTCTCTCTGTCTCTCGCTGTCTGGTGAGCGCACGTGCCCTATAGCAAAAACCTCTAAAAAGTAAATAAAAAATAAATAAATGGTAAGTCCTGGCATGGATGTGGTGAAAGGGGAACTCTCCTACACTGTGGTGGGAATGTCAATTGGCCAAGTCACTGTGGAGAACAATATGGAGGTTCCTTAAAAACCAACAAATACAACTACCATATGATCTAACAATTCCACTCCTGGATATCTACCTAAAGGATAGGAGAATGCTCAGTCAGAAAAGTGAGTGTACATCTATGTTTATTGCAGCATTATTCACAATTGCTAAGACATGGAACCAATCCAAAATGTCCACAAACAGATGAATGGATTGGAAAATTATGGCACTTAGACTCTATGGACTACTACTCAGCCATAAAAAGCAATAAGACCTTGGCTTTTGATAGAAAGTAGATGAATATGGGAGATTTTCTGCTGAGTGTAGCAAGCCAGGCTATGAAAGAGAGACATTGTATGTCTTTACTTAATATATACTGACTGTCCACAGTCTTTGGCGGAAACTGAGAGGTTGGAGGACACAGAAGCACTGAAAATGGTTATAGACTCTGGAGGTAATATGGGAGGAGGATAGGAGAAGGCAGAGAGGATAAGGAAGAAAATTAAGGAGGTAAAAAGGCAGGGTATTTGTGGGACTCAGAAGTGGGTCATTATCTGTTGATGATAATGTGTTTAGTATCCTCCACTGGACTGGTGTGAAATGCATTCAGATTGGGTAAATTCAACTTACAACAAAGTGATGTATAGTGATTAAATGTATAAAATTAAAAGAAAATAAAAAATTTCTCTACCAATGAAAATAGTTCTAAAATCATAGTTCAGTGGGAGAAAAAAAAAAAAAAAACAACACAAAAGAAACCCAAACTCCTACATTCAGTGTTTTGGAATAAAGATTTTTAAAGAAAAGAGTCCCAACGTAACCATGAGAAATAATGCATGTTCTTTGCTATATTCTAAATTATAGAAACATATCTAAGAAAAAAATAAAAAATCTTAAGGGTCTATAATCTATAGCCGGTAGACCAGTCCAGCCCAAAGTCTGTTTAGTAAATAAAATTTTACTGGAATGCAACCACACTCATTTATTTATGCATCACCTATGGCTGTTTTTGTACTACAAGGGTAGAATTGAATAACTGCAGCAGAAACCATATGGCCTATATACAAATCCTAAAATATGTACCAGCTGGCACTTTGCAGAAAAAGACAGCTGACTCCTGTCTCCAGGGCTGGCTTATTGTGCAGTTGTTTGCCTGCATTATATAGTGCCAGGGAGAACTTCATTACCTAAATAAAGTTTTTATTTATTTTTTTTTTAGAGAGGTTTTTGCTTAGGGCACATGCGCTTGCCAGACAGACAGAGAGAGACAGAGAGACAGAAAGCGAGAAATCACCTCCCGAGGGGGATGGCCACGCCGCAATCCCATCTCCTCCGTTCTCCTCTCGGGATCTTGGGCATGCACGCACACGTGCCTGGCGTGAGGTTTAAGCCACCGGGCCCAGGACTTGAACCTTGGTCGACTACATGGGAGTCCAGCAACATAGCCATTACGCTAACTGCTGGTCCCCCTAAATAAAATTTTCTTTTTTTGACAAAGATCACTAGAGATTGCTATAGCCTGGCCCTTCTGTTTTGGAGAGGTTTTTGCTATAGGGTGCATGGGCTCACCAGAAAGACATAGAGAGACCGAGAGACAGAAAGTGAGAAGTCACCCCCCAGTGGGGATGGCCATGCTGCAATCCCTTCTCCATTCTCCTCTTAGGATCTTGGGCACTCTCGCACATGCGCTCAGCATGAGTTTAAGCCACTGGGTCTGGGATTCGAACCATGCTCGACTACATGGGAGTCCAGCGACATAGCCATTATGCCAACTGCTGGTCCTTAGCCTGGCCCTTCTAAGGACTAGGATGACTTTTGCTTAAAGATTTTTTTAAAATCTCCAATATCAGACTGGTTTCTGTGTTGGTTAACTCTCACCTACTTTCATATTTGCTGTGAATTCTGATCTTTTCTCACAACTTTGCTTCCCCTTAGTCTCTCCTGAGCATACTCTTCAGCAGAAGCACTGAGAGTCCTTGCACATCGCTAGTAGCCCACAAGTGATACTGGTTTGGGGGACTTACAAAAATAAGTATAAAATAAGCCACTCCTTTGTTGAAGGTCTGTTTGCTTATCTGCTTTCACTCAACACAATCATTTTCACTAATATTTTCTCTGCTAAATGCAACATCTAAGATTTCTCCATCTGATTATGATTATATATGCAAAGTATAGATTTTGTAGAAAACATGAAGCTATGGAAATGTAAATAAAAGGGAAAAAAAGAGCCATACCAATGTTTTAGCATATTTTTTCTTAGTTTTATAAAGTTGGTATCATTACAAAGATGCCATTGTATCATTTTTTCTATATTGATATTTCAAATATTTTTCCATCACTATTAAGTATTTTAGTAAAGTAGCTTTAAATGATTGCATATGAAGTGATTACAAATAAAATGTCATTCTTTTAAAGAGATATTTTTGAAATAGGGTTAGTGCACTTGCCAGAGAGACAGAGACAGAAAGCAAGAAATCAGCCTTCGGGAGGACAGCCACACTAGAATCTCTTCTCCTTCATTCTCCTCTTGGGATTTTGGGCATTCATGCATACATGTCCAGTGTGAGTTTTAAGCCACTGGAACTGGGACTCAAACCACAGTTGACTACATGGGAGTCCAGCGATGTAACCATACTATCTTCTGGTCCTGCAAATAAAATTTTATTTTATGTATATGCTGAACTTTACTTATTAATTACCCTAACAGTGATATTCAATCAGCTTTTTGCTTGTTTTGTATAATTACCTCATAAGAGTTATGATTATAATCTCTTGATGACTCACTTGTGTTATTTCCTTTTTTTAAACCTTTTAAAATTTATTTTACTTTTATTCTTTTTTAAAAACATTTAATTGTTACACATCTTTTGGCTTGTAAAGAGAATTTACCCAACATAAAATACATCTCAAACTAGTCCAGTTGAGAATATTATACATGTTATCATCAATAGATAATATACCATTTGTGTCCAATAAATGCCTTGCCTCTCAATTTTTCTCCCTGATTTCATTCTCTGTATTCTTTCCTCCTCTTACCCTCCTTCCACACTGTCTCCAGCAACCATAACTATTTTCACTGCTGTTTTATGCCCTCCAGTCATTCAGTCTCTACCATAGAATGTAGAAAGTCCGTATATTTTAAGTGGAGACATACAATATCTCTCTTTCATAGCTTGGCTTGCTTCATTCAGCAATAAATCTTCCACATTTGACCACTTTATATCAAGTGCCAGGATCTTGATTTTTTATGGCTGAATAGTATTCCATGGAATATATGTGCCACACTTTTTCAATCCATTCATCTGCTCGTGGACAGTTGGGTTAATTCCATGTCTTAGCAATCATGAATAATGTTGCCATCAAATATTGATGTGCAAGTGCTTTTCTGACTGAGAAGTCTCCTGTCCTTTGGCTAAATACCCAGGATTGGAAATGCTGGATCATATGGTAGTTCGATTTGTACATCTTTGAGGAACTTCCATATTGTTCTCTACAGTGGTTGGACCAATTTATAGTCCCACCAGCAGTGTAAGAGTGTTTCCCTTTTACCACAACCCTGCCAACACTTATCATTTTTTGTATTTTTAATCTTTGCCATTCTAACAGGGGTTAGGTGGTGGTATCTCATTATGGTTTTAATCTGCATCTTCCTTATGATGAGGGAGGTTGAGCATTTCCTCCTATGCGTTTTGGCTGTTGGTATGCCTTCCTTAGTTTTTTGTTCAGCGCATTTTCTCATCTTTTAATTGGGTTAGTTAATTTTTTGGGGATAAGCGTCTTGAGGTCCCTGTGTATTCTGGTTATCAGTCCCTTACCTGTGGCATAGTTTATAGAAATATTCTTCTATTCTTGGGACCAGTAGTTAGCGTAATGGCTATGTTGCTGAACTCCCATGTAGTTGACCACAGTTCGAGTCCCAGACCTGGTGGCTTAAAACTCATGCCAGGTGCGTGTGCATATGTGCCCAAGATCCTGAGAGGAGAATGGAGGAAAAGGGATTGGGTGGGGCCATCCCCCCGGGGGGTGATTTCTCGCTTTCTGTCTCTCTATCTCTCTCTGTCTGGCGAGTGCACATGCCCTATGGAAAAAACCTCTCCAAAAAAAAAAAAAAAATATTCTCCTATTCTGAGGGTTGCTGAGGGTTGTTGATTCACAATTATTGCTGTGCCCTTTGCTGTGCAAAAACTGCTTACTCTGATATAATACCACTTGTCTATTTTGGGGATATTATTTCTTTACAATAGATTCCTAGAAATGGAATTACTCGGTCACATAGTAGGAATATTACTGCCACTCTTTTTATTGATTGCTGAGTAGCTTTCCTGAAAGTATGTTTTCACTTATATTTGTTCAACCCTTTTATTTACTTCCACTAAGAGATTTTTAAAAGTTATCTTGTTTTAATTCATGCATATTTGAGCTAATAATATTGAATATATGTTTATGTATTTGCTACCCATTTTAATTCTCTTCTCTGTAGTATTTCTACTCTAATGTATGCCTTGATATTTAAAGTCAAAGGACCAGTGTTCCATGCCTGGCTTGGACATTTATAGTATGTGTAGTGCTGAAAAGACTCTTTATTTTTCAAAGTCTCAGTTTTCTCATCTGTAAAATGGGAATAGTTAACATGTGCTACAGCCTTGTTATGATCATCAAGAGTGCCGAGTGGCCTGTCTGGCATATGTATCGTGGTTTGGATCATGGTTTATCCTGAAAAATTTCATGTTGTGGAATTTGATGTTGGGAGGCAGTGATGCCTGCTGAGCAGTGATTGGCTCCTGGTGATTCCATAATGGAGGCACCATCCTCTTAAATAGATTAATGTCTTGTGAGATCCAGTGAGTTTTAGATTTCATGAGATGAGAAGTTCTCATGAAATCCAATTGTTACATAAAAAAAGAGAGACTTGTGTGCTCTCTCTCTGCATGTGCGTGCCATTCTCGATGTTTTTGTCCATTTCATAGGCCTACACCTTCAGACTTTCAAGTCACTAGAATAGTGAGTATCGTAAACAAACTTCTATTTTATTTATAAGTCATAAGCCTAAGATGTTTCCCTTAGCAAGCAAAAATGAAGTAAGACAGTGAGTCCTTCAGCACTTGGGCTCTGGGATGGTGAGAACTGAGAAGAGAGCTATCTGATCCTCTACCCAAGGTTCATCATGCCTTTGATTCATTTGAAGTGTGGGAATTTATTTATTTATTTTTGTAAAAGATTGTATTTTTTTTTTTTTTTTTTGCCTTAGGGTGCATGCACTCACCAGAGAGAGAGAGGAAAACAGACAGTGAGAGGGGAAGTGAGAAATCACCCTCCAGGGTGGATGGCAATGCTGCAATCTCTTCTCCTCTGAGATCTTGGGCAAACACGTACACATGCCAGGCCTGTTTCAAGCCACGAGATCTGGGGCTTGAACTGTTGTCGGCCATGTGGGAGTTCAGGAATGTAACTGCTCTGCCATCTATTGGCCCTGAAATGTGGGATGGTTTTTAAGCATGCAGAAGCAGGAAAATAAAACAAATAACAATTGGAATAAACAAACTGCTCTGATTACATGCCATAGTGAAAGGTCCAACCTACACACATGCAAGTGCCCAGATGGGGTGCTAGGTTCTGGAGCACAAAGATAAATGACAGATGCATCACACAGCAGAGGTGTGGCCTGGGGTCTGGCCGGACTTGGGCTAAATGCAACTCTACCTACCTTTTAATCACCATGCAGCAAGCAAGATTATTACTCTGGGCATCCTCATCTGAACGACTGTCTCCCCAGGTCTCTCCACACACATGCAGAACTGTTGTGCCTTCCTTAGTAACGTGGGAGATTGCTGTGGTGGACCCGTCAGCCTGCCCTGCTGCTGCCCCCTGTGTTTTTGTTCAGACATTGTTGTTGGTCTCTGTTGTAGTACCTTGCTATCCTTACTCTCTGCCCCTCTATGGAGGCAACACCCCTCATTCATTCTCCAAAACTTCTCTATCACAAGCCTTTGTGTAACAAATTTCTAGAGAAATGGGAGAGTCAGATCTTGGTACTTCTAAACATGCGAAACCACTTAGAATTCCATAGGGGTCTTCATTTATGTTTCTTGGTCCATCTCTGTTCAGCAGGAATTTCTTCATGATGTCTTTTGAATTAATTTCTGACTTCTTTAGATGTTGATAGGTTCTTCTCTCTGTCCCTTCAGAGCAGGGTTTCTCATCTGCGGCACTATTGACATTTTGGGCAGGCTAATTCTAACTGTGACAGCCAATGGAAATGTCTTCAGACATTGCCAAATGTCTCCCAGGAGAAAATCGCCTGTGATTGAAAACCACTGCTCTAGAATTCTCTTTCCTCTTATCTCTCTTTCTTCATTCTTAGGGCCCCAGACTCCTTACTCTCTCACACACCAAAGGAAGGCTCAAAACTTTGTGTTGCTTTGTTATGTTGAACAACTAAATTTTGAACCTTGATTTCATATTAGGCTCCTGGCTTGACTTTGTGGGTCTAAAGACATCTGGAATAAATGAGATGAGGTGTTTATTGTGCTCAAACACAAAAACCATCTGTTGAACCTTATTCTAAGCAATGCAAAGAATATGCAAGCTTTGAAATGGTGGTTCTTTCTTTAGTTTATCCTGGACCAAGTTAATGATGAAAGGTCCTTATCCACACTGCCAAGATCATGGGATATGTATGTGTGTTGTTCTTCTCCTTCTGGCTAGTAAATGAAAGGTTTGACTTAAAAAATTTCTAATGGTCTTAACAGCACCTTCATGCTCTAAATGAAATTCAAATTTTAGTTTGGAGATTTGCTACTTACAGAAGCATATGCTAAGTAGGTAGAGGTCTCCCATACATAAAATTTCTCTCTTTTGTAATCTATTTCCTCATCAGAAAATTTCAGCTACATTTGCTATATTATGGATTTTCTTTTCATGGGCCTTGTTGCAGAGGACAGCTTTGGAACCTAGAATCTGTTTCTCTGTGCATGTTTCTTTATTTTGTTAATGTATTTCTGCTGGCAGGATGATGAAAAATTTAAAGTCATAAGCCTTAAAAAGTGCATTTTCAGAGCCAGCTACATGAAAGGGGACAAAGGGCTAAATCAGTGGCTAAGGTCTTAGGATGCTCGTGACAATGTGCCGCTCCTCTCCTTTGTCCTGTTTGAGCTTAGGTAGCATAAGTGGGATTGCACCCACAATTCCCTTGGAAAGACACTACAGCAACTGAATGCATGTCAGGTTCTGGGTGGCATTTTCCCATCACTTGTATTTGTCCCTTTTCTCAATTTCACACCATTATCCCCACTTAGAAAGCTTTCTCTTACATTGTTATTCTATTTCTTTGAAAAGAGAATCTGTGCATTATGGACTCGATTCTGCCATCTTCTCTCACGTACACTTGGAAGCGTAGGCTCTCTGCAGTCGGGGAATGCGATTTAAGAGATGTTACATTTTATGAGCTGTCTGTGCCAAAGCACTTCTCGTTCTGCCCAGAGGTTTCCCTGTGGCCCAAGGCAGTCACTTAGCTTTTGTTCTCCTTTCCTTTCCTTAAAAATCAGACAAGCCTATCTCCCTTTTCTTTGCTGAATAAAAAGTAGGCAGAAGAGGATGTTTGTAGTTGAGGAAGGTTGAAATAGGAATGCTTTCTTTATATTACTTTTGTGGCTTTTAAGATTAATTATGTATGCTCTGGGTGTTATTCACTATACTAATTTCATAAAATGCATGATTTCATTTATCACTGTAGCACCTTACCAAATTGGTTCTGTTTAGACGTATCCCGATTTTACAGGTGAGAAAACTGAGGCATAGGATAAAACATTTCATATCTATATCTACGATAGATTGCACTACTATTCAGCAATAAAAAGGATTAAACTACTGACATTTACTTTGCCATAGATGACCCTCAAAAACATGTTCAAGGGACCAGCAGTTAGCGTAATGGCTATGTCGCTGGACTCCCACGTAGTCGACCGCGGTTCGAGTCCCGGACCCGGTGGCTTAAACTCACGCCGGGCGCGTGTGCGTGCGTGCCCAAGATCCCGAGAGGAGAACGGAGGAGAAGGGATTGCGGCGTGGCCATCCCCCCTGGGGGGTGATTTCCTGCTTTCTGTCTCTCTGTCTCTCTCTGTCTGTCTGGCGAGCGCACGTGCCCTATAGCAAAAACCTCTCAAAAAAAAAAAAAAAAAAACATGTTCAATAATGAAAGAAGCCAGACACATCAGAGATCTCATAGTGTATGATTCCATTTATGAAAAGTGATCAGAGAAGGCAAGATTATGGGCAAACAATAGGTCAATGTTTGCCTGGAACTCTGGAAGGGAATGAAGATTAATTCTAAATGGCCATGAAGGTTATTGTGGGAGTGGTAAAAATATTCTAGAACTGATTTATAGTGATGGATGTACCACTTGTAAGTTATTAAAATGTATTGATTAGCATGTTTGAAATGGATGAATTTTATGACCTGTACAATGTACCTCAATACATTGTTAAAAATGGGAATGCTAAGAAAAAAAAAGAAAAGGAGAAAAGGAAAAAGAAAGAAAGGGAAGATGTGTCGTAGTTACAAGACAGAGCCTGGATCCATGTCCAGGTCTGAGTTTCTGAAAGCACTGGTCTTAACTGCTGGACTTTGTTGCTTCTCCCATCCTGTCTTCTTTTCTCCCCTTTTCCCCCTCTATTTCTTCTTTTATTCTTTCTTCTACACCTAAAGGTATATTATTGATAACCTCAGGCCTTTTTAGAGGCTGGCTCCTATGCACCTTGCAGCTAGAACCCACTTGCAGACGGGTGTGAGCATCCAGCCCTGCTTGGGATTCTCATACTGTACCTCTCGACTCAGTCTCTTCTGAACCAAGTTTTGCTCCGTGTCACTGTTTAGATAGTAGTTTGTACCCAAAGGCTCGTATTTTGGAATTTGGTCTTGGTGGACAGTGATAGGATGTACCTCAAAGGCTCATGTCTTAGGACTTAGTTTGCTGTAAAGGTGCTAAGTGGAAACTTAATCCATACATGGTATCTCAGGTAAGGTTGTTGAATGTGACATGTTGGCGTCCGCCCCCGGCTCGGCACTACTATGGAAGAAGCAGAAAAAATGAGACAAAAGATAGAGTAGAAATGGACACAGGAAGCCTGAGCCTAGGTAGCCCAAGCAACTTGTGTCACCCAGATGAACTGGACGTCTTTATTTATAGAACAAGGAGACATTACACATGTATGTTTTATGACACTTCATACATTGGTTGCCAGGTTACAGACAATAAGAAGCAGTTAACAAATCTATGAGGGCTTAGTCACACCAGGCCAGGTGTATCCCTTGGTGATAATCCCATCAAGAGAAAATCTCATCTTCCTTTCTAATGCAGAGAACTAGCTGTTAGGTGTGGGGAAGGAGCTAAAGATCTTCTTGCACCACCACACCCAGAGTAGGCTAAGGAACCTTTCAGATGCAGAGCAGGGATTGGATTTTGCCAAGATGTTTCTTGAAGTCTATCACATGTGTCTGTTGGAACGCCCCTAGCAATTTCCACCCTTGCTGTCTGCAGCCAAGGTCAAGGAAAGACAAGTTACAAGGTTCTGCCAAACCCCAAAAGAGCATGTGGTGTTTGCTCAGAGCATGTCCCCACACCTCAGACTCTCTCTCTTAAACGTGTCCCCACAGTGACAAAATTATTAGACAAAAGCCCTGTGGTGTGTATGCAAGAAGAGGAAATGAGGCAGGCAGAGCCTGTGTGGTTACAGACTAGGAAATGGAGAAACTTATGGACAGCTGCTCTGCTCAAGATCCTGCCTTCTGCCATGTTGTAGCCTTACCAGAAGTTGGCTCCTGGACCTTGGATCTCCAAACCATGAGCTGAATAAACCTTTCTTTCTTTATAAATCACTTAGTCCCTGGTAGGTCTGTTAGACACCTAATAAAGGACTGAGACACTGTGATTCCAGCCTGGTGTCATTCCTTGGACCTGCAGTTAAACTTTAACTTCCCAAGTTTGTGGCATGACAATCTCTTAGATATGGGATGCCCTTATTTTTTTTGTTACCACCTGCCCTTGGGTGCGCTGCACAACCACCTGACTTCCAAGATGTGGACGTGACTCATCAGTGGACTACCCAGGGCCTCTGAATTGTGGCATTATGAATTTACTATCCCTACAGTTAATTCTCACTTCTCCTTTACCTTTTTATTTTTCTTTCACAGATTTCTTTCCACTGGATTATAGACTAATCCCAATGACTGCAGATTTCAGTGTGAGGTTATTCACCACGTTGATTTTCTCTTTTAAACATCAAAATTTTGAGACTAAAGTATATTAAATCTGGTACCATCCTGGGACAGAGATAAACTAAAATAATGAACACTGTTCAGGGGCCCTGAGATTCCCATTCTGTTTGTTATTAGTCAGGGATCATCTGGTTTTGAGGGGCTAGAAACTCAATCTAAACATGCTTACACATAAAGGGAAGTGCATTAGCTCACGTAACTCAAAGGTCCAGGAATACTTCTGCTTCAGGAATGATGGCATCCAGGTGCTTGAATATTATTATTATAGCTAGTCTCTCCTATGCCCTGCTTTCCTTGGTGTTGCTGCCGTTTCAAGATGGACATTTCTTCATGGTAAACAAAGTTCAAAACTTGTTACCTACCTTAGGGCACTTTAAAGGAATTTAAAAATATTTTGAGATTGAATCCTAAATCTGTTGATATATATTTCCCTTTTCACTGGCAATTTCTAGGCACATAATCTTAGAACAGAAGGAGGCCTCAGGTAATGCTGGTTCTAATCCCCTCAGAGATGAAAACCTAAATACAGAGAGAGCAGAAGCTGCTCAGAGTAATAGCTCCAGTCACAGCACACACCAGGCTTGTACTCAGTGGGTGATATTTGCTTCTGATCGCTACTGTGGAGAACAGGTGCTCTCAGTGTTGGAGCATGGGAGAATGTGCAACTAGAGCTCACAGAGTCTGATTTTAGTTATTTAATCTGAGATAACAAGTCCATAGGTGAGAATCAAAAAATCTTTAAGACTGACACGTGGAGCTGAACCTGTGAGTCTGCAAAGACACTGGTCTCTAAGAATGAGTTTGGCCATGTTGGAGACATTCAAATGCTAGCTTCCAACACTGGAGTTGACCTTAGAAAGATGATTTTCCCATTGCTATAACCAATTCTCAAGTAACATCCTCACATCAACAGCATTTGGTGTTCTGAGCAGATGTAATGTTCCACAATGTGGCTGGCATTGTCAGTCTCTTCCCTGTGACAGATAAACTGCATTTATATTGAGAAAGGAGCAGGCTGAGTAATGTGGCTTCCACTGTTAACACCAGCGATTAAACTATATTCTTGGAATTGGTTGTGACAGTCCATATTATTATTTTTATCCCTGAGTAATGTTCACCTGTCACATATTTGTTTGTCAACTCTTTCCAGTAAATGTGAAAGGATTTGACTACATTGATAGTGGGGAAGTCCTGATAAATTTTCAAAATAGTTGGATATAGATCTTCAGTTTTATAGACAACTTTTATTTTATATGTCCTGGAGACAGTGTTTGTTTTCTATACCTCCGGTATTGCATGTGAACTCAGTGTTGGCCTCTCCTGTGGAACTATGAGGTTAAATGGCAGAGAGATCAGATGAAGGGATCTAGTTTTGTAAGCAGAGGCAAAGGTATGATGGTGGTCGTCGCTTCCTGATTGGCATGGAGTGGTGCTGCAGAACACACCAGGAATGCATTTTCACACTGATTGTCTGCTTCCAATGCATGTATCTGGGTTTTGCTAAAAACACTTGCTGACTCTCGAATTTTTTTTTCTAAGTTTACTTATCCTGAGGGGCATGTGAGGGGTAGGGGGTAAGAGAAATAGAGATTTCCTATAGGATCCTCACACTGTGATCCACCCCCAGACTCAATCAGCCCAGATCATGTGCAGGCACATACACTTGACATTCGAGGGAGGCCCCAGGACAGAGTCTGGAACCATCCCAGGGGGGGTCCAGTTACCACTATGTCACAGCTAGCCTGCTCTTTGGAATTTATTAGCTATGAAACAGATGAGCTTAGCACAATTATTTTCTCTAAACAGCACATGCAACATGAAAATAGGGTTGGTAGGTGATAGCTATTATTCTATGTATAAATCCATTTTAGTTACTTGGATTATTGGCTATTAAGAAAGTGATAATAGTTTTTAGTGAGAATAGTTTTTACTAAGACTAATATTAAAGAATATTCTGCCACCAAATCCCAATATCCTATATTCTCATCTCTTAGGCAAGGTCATCTTCTTATGCAATAGTGCTTGCCAGTTGGTGACCGTGCCACAGGTTAATATATCTGGAAAGTACTTAACACAGTCTACTAGTAAAAGGAACTTTGACCAGCTATTTCAGACTTTGATTTATGTACTTTTAAATATACCATGATGGTCTAATACAGGCTGTAACAGGAAGGTCTCCCTGGTACTTTGTGGCAACAAAATGTCTACAGGCTTCACAAGTGCATTAGACCTTAGCTCCTTCCTCAAGGCTGTTAGGACTGGCCTGTTTTCAAGCGAAGCTAGAAGATGGGGACACCTGTGATAAAAGTATGTCCTTAATTAGAAAAAAAAAAAAAAAAGTCAACCAAGGCTTCATTTTCTTTCAGTGGCACTTGGAGAGTGCAAGCATCCAGTTTTGCTCACTGAGCAGGTCCTTGGCTGGTTGCCTTGCCAGCAGCAGAGCAGGTGGTAGGGAGTGCTGGAAGTGGAGCCAGGCTGCTTCGACCCATGAGATTTGCTTTTGAGGTCTCAGAACCAAAGGAAGATTGCTGGTGTATAGCCTGTCAGCATGCTAAACTTCGCACTGTTTAACATCCTGAGCTAAAAGGGTGTTCTTTGAAGCAATAACCTTTTAAAATTAGTAGTGTTGTCCCAAAGCAGCAATCGTTTTCTTAGAAATGTCACTCTTCACCTTTATTTAAATGATACTGCACTTTTAATGATAAAAGACACACAGCTATCAAAGCAAAATATATTACAAATTAAAAATAAAAGAATAAAGCAATTTTTAAAAAAGAAGTGACTGGCTTAAAAGGAGACCTTTCCCCAGTGAGGCAAAGGCTTTTTCAGGAATCAGAGGAAGATGTAATTTGCAAGAATGAGTTTTCTGGTGGGGATATCGCTGGAGAGAATCCACTCATGCACAGGTTGCCCAGAACACCTCAGAGAAAGGTGTGACCAGAGATCTTGGAAAGCACCTGCAAAGCCTGCAGAAAATGTTCCATTTGTCTCTGAATTCCTTCTGGGTATCTGTCTTAGGGGACTACATGGCTGAGGATAAAAGATTTCCTTCTCTTTGCCAGGTCACCGATTAATTAATAGATTCTCTTAAAAAGGTGGTGAGTGAAAGGCTCAGAATTGAGAAACAGACATCAATCAGGAGGGTTTTTAAGCTAAGTGCTTTTTAGTCTCTCCTCAAAATACCCTGAAATATTGATCATTTACTACTGTGACTTCTTTAACCCTAGGCTGATGAGTGGGTAAGTACCAGTCTTTAGTTATGACCAGCACCAGAGCAGAACTGGGGATCCAGCCTGTCTTAGGAAGGATGATAAAAGTAGATCCATGCAAGATAAACTCTGGAGACATGACTGGACATTCCATCTTGCTCTTGAAGGTACTGATTACTCTTTTATAAAAGATGAACAACTGGGGTGACATCTGGGGCATCAAGAAGTGGCTTTTCTTGATGCACTAGTAGCAGTATTTATGAGGATAATCACATGGACTGTCTCTTCATCTAGAGAAAGATATAAAGACCAAAGAACCTCTTATACTTTCACTACTTGTTCTTTTTCTTTTTCTTTTTCTTTTTTTTGCTATAGGGCACGTGCACTCGCCAGACAGAGACAGAGAGACAGAAAGCAAGAAATCACCCCCCAGGGGGGATGGCCACACCGCAATTCTCCTCCTTTCTCCTCTCGGAATCTTAGGCATGCACGCACATGCGCCCGGCGTGAGTTTAAGCTGCCGGGTCTGGGACTCGAACCACGGTCGACTACGTGGGAGTCCAGTGACATAGCCATTACGCTAACTGCTGGTCCCCCTTGCTCTTGTTCTTAATGGATAAACCATCTCATGGGAATGGAATGATGCAAGGAAGGGCCACGCTTTCTGGGGGTAATTTACAAAACCTGTGTTTTTTGAGTTGCAGCATGAGCATTTACATGGCAATTGACCTATTGACCATCAGTCTGTCTTTTGGCTCAGCAACTCTGATATGGAAAGGATACTGGGAAGTAGTGTTTTTAAACCTCTAAAAAATGTAACCAGTGATTTTAAAAAAGTTTATTTATTTCTCTCATGAGTAAGAGAGAGGAAAGAAAGAGATGAAGCAGAGAGACAGCACCCCAAACAGAATCTTGGTGCTGCAATCCACCCCTAGATTCAGCCAGCACTAGGTCATGGGCATGTCTGTGCCCAGCATGCTCAGGGACGTCTCAGGACATGAACCCAGAACCTTCCCATGTGGATCTATTTTGCAGGCCATCACATTTTGACCACTATGTTTTCCATCTGGTCCCAAATGGTAAATATATAATACACTTAATAAATCTAGGTGGTTTTTCTTGTGTGTGTGTGTGTGTGTGTGTGTGTGTGTGACTTAATCCTATGTCCTCTCCTCTCTAAGTTATGTAACTTTGTCCCTTAGCAATTGTTAGCAGAGCCCACTTATTCCACACTCCAGTTCACTTCTTTCTTTGGCTTTATTTTCTAATGCTGCCTGATTTTGTCTTGGTTCACTAGGGATTAAATTCTACCCTTTTTTTTCTTGAATTCTTTTAAGAGAGGGATTGTTACTGAGTTCAAAGATGTCTTAGTCCCTTTAGGCTGCTATAACAAAATACCATACACCAGGTGACTTAAACAACAGACATTTACTTTCCATACTTCTGGAGCCTGGGAAGTCCAAGATAAAGGCTTCCATACATGTGCTATCTAGTGACAGCCTGCTTCTGGTTCATAAAGGGTACCTTCTGTCTGCTTCCTCACTCAATAAAATAAATAAGGGAGTCTCTCAGGCCTCTCTTATGAGGGCACTGATTCTGTTCATGGGCATTCTTTTCCAATGATCTAGTCACTTCTGCAAATCTCCACTTCCTAAACCATAACCTTGAGGGGCGAACTTTCCAATATTTAAATTTTTTGTGGGGGGGAATAAACATTCATACCATAGCAAGAAAGAAAGGAATAGATTTAGGAAAGTGTAGAACAGCAAGTCAACACGGACAAAGGAAATGATGAATTGGATAGACCTAGTACCGCAGGCCTGTTACTCTGCTTTTTAATCTCTCATCTCTTGTGGTGGGGCCATATCTTTCACATGTCTTGTGTCTTGCATGGTGCCCAGAGCTAGTAGATGCTCAATGTTTGGTATATAAACAAATGAGAGCTGTTTTTTTTTTTTTTTTTTTTTTTTAAGACAGCTACTTTCATTATTATACCATTTTTTTTTTTTTGAGAGGTTTTTGCTATAGGGCACGTGCGCTAACCAGATAGAGACAGAGAGACAGAAAGCGAGAAATCACCCCCCAGGGGGGATGGCCATGCCGCAATCCCTTCTCCTCCATTCTCCTCTCGGGATCTTGGGCACGCACGCACACGCGCCCGGCGTGAGTTTAAGCCACCAGGTCCGGACGCGAACTGCAGTCGACTACATGGGAGTCCAGCGACATAGCCGTTACGCTAACTGCTGATCCCAATTGCTATACCATTTCTAAAAAGTTTGTTTTATTTATTTCTCCCATGAGTAGAAGAGACTAAGAGATAATACCCCCAACAGGGTCCTGATACCATAATTAACCCTGTCTCAGCCAGCCCCAGATCATGAGCAAATGCAGACCTTGCACACTCAGGAAGGTATCCAGATGTGAACTCAGGACCTTCCTGCATGGGTCTGCCTTATGAAGCATCACATTTTACCACTGTACCACCATCTAGCATCTCCATGAGAGTGTTCATAGAATGAAGTTACTAATTTATCATGGGAAACAGTTTCTAAATCTCTAGTTGTCCTATAAAGAACAAAATTGAGTGATGAGGAATATTATCCTGACTGGGAGTTAAATGACTTATGTGTTACCACAAATAATGCTGTATATGAAACCACTCCTACTTAGGAGCTTAACACAATAATCATTTATTTAGTTAATGGTCCCAAGGGTTAATCATTTGAGTTGACTTTATCCTGGCAGGTCTTCGAGTCTCTGTTGGGTTCCTTTATGTATGCATATCCCTTAGGCTCCAGGCCAGCTGGATGACTGATTCTGGGGATTGACTGGATATCAATGGGAATTGGGGGAGTTTGAGAGAGAAATAAGGGTGAACTAGATCATGTGTATTTTGTCCTCCATCAAGTTTGCTTATTCACATGGCAGTAATAGGGTTCTGACAGAATGGAGTAGGGGAGACAGATGTGCAAATTTCTTAAAGCCTGGGCTAAGAACTAGGGATATGTTACTTCTAGTACTTGTGTTAGCCATCCCACATTCAAAGGATGGAGAAATAGATGTTTACCTCTTGATGACATTAGTTACAAGCTTATATTGCAAAGGGGCACGAATACAGAGAAATAATTGTGGTTATCATGATTTTTTAAATTTAAAATAAAAATTAACTTCCTGAGAAAGGGAGAGAGAGGGATCCCTGGCAGGATTTTGTCAGTCTTTCCTTCAGCCAGGATCAGCTGCAGTGTGTTCCCATTGACCTGTGACCCAAACCCTAGGCTGCCCATATGGCTACAGTATTAAGTGGTGGTGCTCTACAGCTTGCACTGTTGTACCTGGGCCTACAAATATTATTCTTTTTTCTTTTTGTAATGTGTGTGTTTGTTTGTTTGTTTGTGTTTTTTTTTTTTTTTTTTTTTTTTTTTTTTTTTTTTTTTTTGCCACAGAGCATATGTACTTGCCAGAGAGAAAGACAAAGAAAAGTGAGAAATTGCCCCCCCACCAGAGGGGAGTGTGCATACTACCATACAATGATTATTTTTTAAAAACAACTTTATTGAGATAGTTACATATTTCAAATACACAATTTGAAAAATTTTAAAAAAATTTGTTTTAAAGGTTTTTATCATAGTACATGTGTGCTTGCCAGAGAAAGATGGAGAGAGACAGTGAGAGGGAAATTGAGAATTCACCCTGGGGGAATAGCCATGCCACAATCCCTTCTCTTCTGTTCTCCTTCTGAGATTTTGGGTATGCAAACACAAGTGCCTGATGTGATTATCAAGCCCCCAGATCCGAGACTTGAACCATGGTCAGTCATGTGGGAGTTCCGCCCCTTAACTTCTATGTCATATGCTGGTCCCACAGTTTGATAAGTTTTAACATATCTATATGACTGTGAAAACATCCTTACAATCAACAGGATGAATATACTGCCCCTCCCCCCATTTCTTCATTCCTCTTTGTAATTTTTTTCTCTTGGTCCTTTACTGAAACTCAGGTGACTGTTGATTGTTTTCTGTGATTAGTTCACATTTTCTAGAACTTTTAATGGAACCAAACAGTAAGTACTCTCATTTCTGTCTGCCTTCTTCCCTCAACATAATTACTTTGAAATTTATCTATGTTGAGTCATTTATCTCTGTTTTATTACTTTTTATTGTGGAGTATTGTGTGTGTATAACATTTTATCAGTTCATAGGTTGGTAAAGTTGAGTTATTTTTAGTTTTTGGTTATTACAAATAAAGCTGGAAGTAAAAATCATGTACAAGCCAGCAGGTAGTATGGTGGTCAAGATGCTGGATCCCATATGGTCAACCTCAGTTTGAGTCCTGGACCAATAATCCCTTCTCCTCCGTTCTCTTCCTGAAATTTGGGGCATGTATGCATACCTGGCATGGTTTTCAAGCTGCTAGATCCAGGACTCGGATGTCTTCTTCCATGTGGGAATCTAACACCTTAACCACCATGCCATCTGCTGGCAACACAGTTTTACATTTCTACCAGCAGTGTTTGAGAATTCTAGATCCTATAAAACTTAGGTAACCATCAAAATGGGTACTCTTTTTAATTTTAGCTGCTCTCATACAACTGGATATTCATATCTCTTACCATATAAAAATCAATTAAAAATAAATATACATATTTTCAAATTATATTTCTACAGCGGTACCATATTGAGATTTTGATTTGAATTTCCCACATGATTAATAAAGCTGAGCATCTTTTTTTCATTCTCATTTGCTAGTAACATACTTTCCCTGGTGAAAAGTCTGTTAAAATCTTTTGATTTTTTTTTTTTTTTTTAGAGGTTTTCGCTATAGGGCGTGTGCGCTCGCCAGACAGAGAGAGAGAGACATAGAGAGAGAAAGCAAGAAATCCCCCCCCAGGGGGGATGGTCATGCCGCAATCCCTTCTCCTCCATTCTCCTCTAGGGATTTTGGGCATGCACGGACACGCGCCCGGCGTGAGTTCTAAGGAGTTCAGTGACATAGCCTCTACGCTAACTGCTGGTTCCCAGAATCTTTTGCTTCTTTTTGAGAATGAATTGTCTGTTTTCAAAAAACATATTGTGTTTGTGTTTGTGTGTGTGTATGTGTGCGCGTGCGCTCAAAATCCTGAGAGGAAAATGGAAAAGGGATTTCAGTGTGGCCATCCCCTTTAGGGGGTGATTTCTCTCTCTTTCTCTCTCCCTCTCTCTCTTCCTCCCTCCCTCTTTCTTCCTCTCTCTCCTCCTCCCCCTCGACAAGCACACATGCCCTGCAGTTAAAAAATAAAAAAGAAATATTTGAAAGTAATTTTCCCAGTATGTAACATTTCTTTACATTCTTTAACTGTGTTTTTTTTGTTTGTTTGTTTTTGGAGAGGTTTTTGCTATAGGGCGCATGCGCTCACCAGATAGAGAGAGACAGAGAGACAGAAAGCGAGAAATCACCCCCCAGGGGTTGGCCACACTGCAATCCCTTCTCCTCCATTCTCCTCTTGGGATCTTGGGCACGCACGCACACGTGCCCAGCGTGAGTTTTAAGCCACCGGGTCCGGGACGCGATCTGTGGTCAACTACATGGGTGTCCAGCGACATAGCCATTACGCTAACTGCTGGTCCCTTAACTGTGTGTTTTGAAGAGCAAAAATTTTAAACTGTAATTGAGTCTTGTTTTATCATTTACTTTTGTTTACAGATTGTGCTCTTGATGCTGTATCTAAAGACTCACTTTTTAAAAGACAGTAAAATATTCTCCTATAATTATTTTTAGAAATTGTATAGCTTTCACTTTATACAGTTTGTAGTTTCAGGTACTGGATTTATTTTGAATTGATCTTTGTATATGGTTGAGATATAGATATCCAATTGTTTCAACACCATTTGTTGCAGAGAAGATGTTTTCTCTACTGAATTATCTTTCATCTTTGTTAAAACTTGGTTGTCTTGGGGCCAGCAGGTGGTTTGGTTTGATGGACTGTCACATAATTGGACATAGTTGGCATGGTTCAAGTCCTAGACCTGGTGGCTTGAAAATCATGCTGGACACAGGTGTGTGCATACCCCAAATCAAAGGGGGAGGGATTATAGCTTTAGAAGAGAAGGGATTATAGCATGGCCATTCCCTCTGGGGGGGGGGTGACTTCTTACTTT
The DNA here is from genome assembly GCA_026018925.1 of Tupaia tana. Taxonomy (NCBI): domain Eukaryota; kingdom Metazoa; phylum Chordata; class Mammalia; order Scandentia; family Tupaiidae; genus Tupaia; species Tupaia tana. The sequence goes on along the minus strand of JAKSZU010000010.1, from coordinate 22,162,517 downwards.
TTCTCTCTCTGTCTCTTTGTCTCTTTCTGGTGAGCACATGTGCCCTATGACAAAAACCTTAAAAACAAAAACTCCTCGTTTGAATATGTATGTGCCTGTTTTGAAATTCTACTTTGTATTTGTTCATCTTTATGCTAATACTACACTGTTGTGCTTAGTAGAACTGTATAATAAGATTTGAAATCAAGTACTGTTAGTCCGTAAGCTTCATTCATTTTCCAAGCCATTTTGACTTTTCGTGATGATTGGTACTCAGCTGAATGCTTGAGGGAGCCTGTGAAAATGTTTGGCTTGTGCTCTCTGTGTAAGTCTCTCCTCTCTGGTAGCCTGTCCTAGGAAATCCAAGTGCTTTGGTCACTCAGAACTCTCAATTCTGTCTTCTTAATTCAGTGAGTATACCAGCCTCTTACAGATTTTCTATCCTTGTACTGTAGTCTAGAAATACTCTCAAAGAAGGATGCTGGTTCAATCATAAGCTCTTCTTGTATTTTTCTTTCTGTCTCTCAAGCATTATTGTCCTTTGTTGTCTGATGTCCAGTGTCTATAAACCATTGTTTCATATATTGTGTTTGACTTTTGGTTGTTTCAGGATGGAGAGTAAAACTATTGCTTCATCTTAGAAGTGAAGGCATAATAAATACGGCTGTTTTTTAGTATAACCTACTAGAGAAAGTATCCAAAAAATTGGAAATCCTGATTCTTCTTGCTTTTTTATATTGGCTTTAATCATTTGGGTTAGCAACCACTGCAATCTGGAAATAGTCATAAGAGCTTTGACCTAGCAGTGAATGTGTCAAGACAGAGCAAAATGATCCAATTCTCATGTAATTAATGGCAGCATAACGTTTGGTAACTTGTGGCCATATGGTGAGTTCTGATAGAGCAGATAAAACAGGATGTATTTCCTAGAGATACTACTTGTGGAGGTCAGTTCAATTTTATAAAGCAAAGGAGCAATATGGTTAGTTCTGTCTGGGAAGATGCACATGAAACAGCACTAAGAAGTGTAGTGTGACTGGTAGAGAGGAGGAAAGAGAAAAGTGGGGACAGGAGTATTATTAAAGTAAGTTTGCAACAGTAGACAATCCAAACACAGTAGTCTTGCACATAGTGTTAAGGAATTTGGATTATACTGAGGACATTGGAGAATGGGAAACATTTTAAGGAGGTTAGTGATATTCATGCTTTAGAAGGATTGCTCTGGCAGAAGAGTATGGACAGTGCTCAACTAGAAGTTGGCTGTAATTGTGTTTTATCAGGAGATTCTTTAGGAGAGTGTTGGAATCATTTTTCTGAGGACAGAGGAAGAACTTGAATAAGCATTGGCCATGGATTGAAAAGCAAATATGCTCAAGAGATTTTTAAGAGTTACGGGCAGTAGAAATTAACAACTGAGTAATTATATTTGGGAATTGGAAGACTGAGGGAGAGGAGTTAATGATGACTCCTGGCTTTAAGACACAATTTACTGGGAAGAATTCAAACTATTAAACAAAGGTGTGTGTGTGTGTGTGTGTGTGTGTGTGTGTTTGTGTGTGTGTATGTGTGTATTAACAGAACATTGTGTATGAATCTGATTTTCTTAGACATGTTTGAAGTCAGTTAGCCTCTTTCTATTGCATGTCACATAAATCCAGTTCATACTGACTTTAAAAGAAAGAAATTTATTGGTTATTTTCATTGAAAAAAAAATAAGGCAAATTTAGGCACAGCGGAATACAGATGTTAAACAATTTATAAATTTTTGTAAATTGAGAGGGGATTTTTTTGCATGAATGTTTGTGATTGTGCCAAATATGGTTTCCATTCTGTCAGTTCAATAATCTTAAAGGTAAAAGAATGAGTCCTTATCGATGGTTCCAGTAAAAGTAATGGATGAAATTCTTTCTGTATCTATCTGACTCATTTGTCCAACATTAAGCCAATCCCCATTTAAAGGGTGATGGATTATTCTGATTGGTAGACTCTGGTCACATGACCTCCCAAGAACCGAAGGTCTCACAGCTGATGTGGTTTACATTTTTCCTTTTCCAAGGAAAACTGAAGCTCTGCAACAAAAATGGGAACGAATGCTCAGCAGGCAAAAACAATTCATGTCTTCTATAATTTACTTCTAGTTTGAGTACCAGCTGTGTGTTTGCTGGATGAAATTGCTTAATTCCAGCCACTCTTGAGAACCTGTCTGGCATCTGCTCCTCTATCACAGTAACCTATTACCTTGTCATCAGACATTGTGCCTTGTTCAAGGAGGGAAGATTAATTGTGTACATTGTGTCCATGCCTCCCTACCGTGGAGTTGGCTTCAATTGAATTTCAGCCAAGGAAGGAATCCATATTCTCCTGAGTCTGCATTCATAGAGTGAACTCAGTGTGAGGAATAAATGCCTCCTGAATAACAGTGTCATTATGGCAATTATATTTATGGGACATGCACAGAAATGATAGAACTGCACCAAACACTCAGACACCCCAGGAATCATCTAACCCAGTATTGCTTACACTTTTGAATTCTAAGACCACTGCTAACATTGTTGATATATATATATATATATATATATATATATATATATATATATATATACACACACACACATACACACACACACACACATATCTCTATCTATCTATATATTTATATATTTATATTTTAGTCTACATGTGAGACCATTTTACTCAGATAATTCCTGATACTTGTATAGATTAGAAGAACTTTGATGATGATTTTCTGACAGTTTGGAAGCCACCAATCTAGTTCAGCCACTTTTGTTTTGACAGTAGAGGAAATTAAGGAAATTGGGGACAAGAGAAGTGATGTGCACAAAGACACATGGCAAGAACTTAGGTCATTTGGATTCTTTTCCTAATCTGAGGTTTTTCCACTATATCAGACTGAAATGTGGCATGTTCTATTGGCAGAAAAAGATTTAGCATTCCTTAAAATAATTCTGATATTTAGTGTGAATTACCACAGGAATTTCCTAGGGAAGTGTAGATACCAGAGACTGTAAGGGAGGGGAATGGATGGTAAAGAGTAGGTGGTAGAGAGTGGGTGTAAGGTGCAAAGGGAAGGAGCATTTAACAGACAAAAAATGTAAAGTTCTCTGCTGAAAAAAATATTTATTTGTATATTGTTTAAAACAAAAACAAAAACAAAACCTTCAAAACAAGCTTAAAAATAAAAGCACATCAGGTACCAGGAGATGGAGTAATGGTTATGTCACTGGACTCCCACGTCGTCAACCATGGTTGGAGTCCCAGACCTGGTGACTTAAAACTCATGCTGAGTACATGTGTGTGCATGCCCAAAATCCTGAGAGGAGAACGGAGAAGAAGGGATTGTGGCATGGCCATCCACCCTGGGGGATGATTATGTAGTTTCTATTTCTCTGTCTCCGTGTCTCTGGTGAGCCCATGCACTCTATAGCAAAAATCTCTCTTAAAAAAAAAAAAAAAAGGCAAATCAGATGTGAGGTTTCAATAGTAGATCCAAGGTGCTAAAATACATTACTAATTAATAATTAACTTTGAAATAAAACTGTACTTATACTATAGACATAAACATGTAGCTAAAGACTCAAATGTTCATATAATAAATGCTAACAGAAGCTGTTAGGAAATGAAGGGATTTAAAACTTAACTAAAAAATGTTTCCTAGTCAGGTTGATTTATTCCTTTTATTTCACTTTTCAGATGATATTCACCCTTATCCTGTATGCTTAATGAAAAGGGAAAGGGACCTACCATTTATTCAGCACTGACTCTGAAGTTCTTTTATTTTTGTGACAACTGTGTCAAGTAGATAATTATAATTTCCATTTTATAGATGATGAAGGAGGCTCAGTGAGATGAAGAAGATTGCCCAAATTTACACAGCTAGTAGGGATGGTACTTACTAATCATCATGACTTGTTTCCCGACTCTACTCCAGTGAACATTTTCTACAAGTAAGCAAAGATTTTTTCCCAGATGCTGAAAATGTCAATGGCTATTTATTTAATAAACTGATGAGACAAAATGTTACCACCACCACCAACACCAACAATGAAATACTCTACAGTACTAAATTGTTTATGGAAAGAGAAACACCTAACATTTCAGACCTTTAGAAAGAGCATATGCTGGCTATTAGGAGTTGCTCAGCCTTCCTTCCTTCCTTTCTTTTTTGCTCAGGCTTTCTTAAAAGGATTCCTTCCTCTTTCAGCTAAAACAGAGGTCAGCAAGCCACAGCCTGTGGGCTAGGTTTGACTACACTTATTTTTATAAATAACGATGTGTTGGAACACAGCCAAATACATTCATTATATATTGTCTCTGGGTACTTTGTTGCAGCAATGTCAGATATGAGTACTTGTGGTGGAGACCATACGTCTTACAAAACCTAAAATGTTTGCTGTCTCATCCTTTACAGATAAAGTTTGCTGACTCCTGGTCTACAGAAATGGTTTTTAGACTGTAGTCTCCAGAGAGCTGTTAGTTTGCTGAGATAGAACTCAAAAACCTCTTTTACTGGCATATAGGCATCAGCGGAAGAGGTTCTCGGGTTCATTTGCTTCAAACAGAGCAAATGAATGTGATTTCATTTTTTGGACATATTGGGGTTTCCCGGTTGACTCTATATTAGGTCAGGACAATAGAAGAACTGGAGACACTAGGTTAGGTTCCTGAAGAGTCCTGTAAATGTTCGTCTAAATGTTGACTCTAATAGGAAAATTCAGGTGTTTGTGAAAAGTAAATTTGAGTATTCTGTCCTTTGTTTTCATGTGGGAAACAGAAATTCACCTGTCTCTTTAAAATTTTATTTATTTGATGAGTTAGAAAGAAGCTTCCATGTAGGGTTACACTGGATATTTTACCTAGAAGTAGGTTCTGTAATGATCATAAAGTTGAGGTAGAAGATAAAATAGGTTCATGGCAATAATGTATTACCATTTATATATTGACGTGGAGTGTTTGAAGATTCAAGAAGTGACTGAGACATATTCCTCCTGCACAGAATCCATAATTACCGCTAGCTGCAAACTACTTTTTTGTGATACTGTTTCTAGGTTATTGAAACAACTAAACTTCCTTGCATACCTGGTTCTAAGGTGTCCTTAATGTTCAAGATGAGAAAAGGATAGACGCTATTGTCTGATCATTTAAAGCTTGTTTTAAATTGTAAAAAAAGGTAATCTTTGATCCAGTTCTGATAAATCCAGAGTAGCTTCCAGCAACTAACACTTCTGCTCATAAAATTTGGACAAAATATAAAACAAAAAGATTTTTGAAAGCACTACAGAGTGACCAAAAGCAGATAGAAACTGCAGGAGAGGAGAGAAGGGAGGACTTAATCCTTGAGAAAAGAAAGCTGTGTTAGATGTAACACATTTATATGGATGTTCTCTTTCGGTCTTGTCCCTACGTCATGAGGTGAGTAGAACTGAATAGAAGGCACAGTGTTACCGACATGTTACAAAGCAAAATTCACAGCTACTAAAGGCTCTGGAAAATGAGGGAAGGTATTCCAGAGTGGAGAGGGGAGCCCTTAAATATGCATAGAAACTCTGCCTAAGTCTTTGGCAAACTAAGCGGAGAATCAAAGGGGCTCAACAAAAGGAATAGCTGACAGAATGAAAGCTCAAAGAAGAGTTTCCAATTTCTGACTATGAAAAAGAGAAAGAATTAAGAGTTTTAGTCCAAGTTAGTGGGCCTTGGCAAACACCCTGAGACTTCCCACTGAAATTCTAGTTATATCTGGTTTAAGGGACTTGCCTTATAATAAAGAGTAACATCCAAACAAATCCCTTTCAACAAAAAGAGAAAATCTAGCCATCACAAGATCAAAATATAAGCCAGTAATTTGAACATCTATTGGAATAAAAATCAACACCTGCCTTCAGAAAAATGCGACTGTGTCATATTGTAGAGCATGCACTCTCTACACTATATTACACACAAAGTTCATGATGCTAAAAAAAATTTTACTGGAATGCAGAGAAACAGAATATGGTCAGTAGTCAAGAGAAAAAGCAGTAAATAGGAAACAATAAATAATTATTCTAATTTAAAAATTAGCAGATAAGCACTTTAAAGAAGTTATAATGCTAATAATTTAATAGAAAGGATGGTCATAATTATTAAACAGACAGGAAGTTAATAAAAAATGGAACTATTAAAAATATACCTGCATTTATACTGATCCTCTACACCATCACTAAGTTCTAGAGTCTGTGAGGGGTTAGAGTGGGTGCTTTTGAGTTTTGGAATGGGATGGAGGAAGAGAGTTTACAAAAAAGTAGAAGCAATTCTGGCATTAAACTTACTGCATGGTAAACTCTGTCTTTTGCCACTTTGGTCTGAGAAGATGCTTTCAGAAAGAGACCATTACCCCACTATCTCCTTGGGGTAATGCTGTACATGGCTACCTAAGTTAAAAATCCAGGGCAGGTATGAACCTCTGTACCAGTAGGCTGAGAAGAAGCTGTCAATGCTATTCCTGGGAGTTCTTGATAGCCCAAGTTTCAAATTAGCAGCTTAGACACAGCTAGCAGAGGTGATGCAGTCAGTTTACATCCTGAGGTTAGACAGGGAAGTGTTCAAGGTTGGGGGGCTGAATGTAGAAGATAAGGACCAGGGATCAGGAGGTCTGAGATCAATTTAATATAGCAATAATTGGGGGCCAGCAAATGGCGTAGAGGTTACCTCACTGGATTCCCACATGGTTGACATGGTAACTTGAAACTCATGCTGGGCAACTGTGTGGGTATTCATGTGTGCAAGATCATGGCTATCCTCCTAGGGGGGGGGGTGATTTCTAACTTTGTCTCCCATTGTCTCTGTCTTTCTCTCTTTCTACTGAGCATATGTGCCCTAGGCAAAAACTCCACCGTGGGAACCAGCAGTTAGCGTAATGGCTATGTCGCTGGACTCCCATGTAGTCGACCGCGGTTTGCGTCCCGGACCCGGTGGCTTAAAACTCACGCCGGGCGTGTGTGCGTGCGTGTCTAAGATCCCGAGAGGAGAATGGAGGAGAAGGAATTGCAGCGTGACCATCCCCCCTGGGGGGTGATTTCTTGCTTTCTGTCTCTATGTCTCTCTCTGTCTGTCTGGCGAGCGCACGTGCCCTATAGCAAAAAAAAAAAAAAAAAAAAAAAACCTCTCCAAAAAAGAAAAAAGAAACAAAACAAAACAAAACAAAACAAAAATCTCCATCATTAGCAATAGTAACAATGACTAACATTTATGTAGTACTTACTGTATAAAGGATTCTAGGTACCTTTTAAACCCTTTGCCTAAATCACATCATTAAATTCTCAGAAAAATCTTATGAACTAGGTACTACTATGATTTCCATTTAATATTTAAGAAATCTGAGGTTCAAAATCATACAGTAAAAGGAGGTGGAGCTGGACTAAAATTGAGGCTATCCAACCCTAGAGCATATACTTAACTGCCTACTGTTGTCTTGGTATAACGTGGAGGGCTAAGAGTGACTATGGCCAGGAGCTGATTCTGAGCCGTGACTGGAGTGTCCAGGAGTCAAGAATCTAGAGGAACAGATTGCAGTTTTCAACCAAATGCCATTACACTTCTGTAAGGACTTCTCTGGGCTTGAAGCATAGCACATTTTGAAACTTTCTGTAAGAAGGGTCATGTAGAAATACGTTTCCTCAAACAAAAATACATAAAATTATAAGAAATATTTTGAACATTATCTTTAAAATTCAGTATTTTGAAATTTTGAAAGTTTATTAACTATCAAGAACTATGGAATATGAGCAAAATTTTTTTGATATGGAAAATAAATGTTTGTGGAAAAATGTAAAATAAATGAATGAATAAAAGAAAAAAATCATTAAAAAATAAAAAAATTAAAAAAATTATATGCAGTGTATCAAATAGCTAGGGTTTCTCCTAAGGCCTCAGAAGTGGCCCATGCATGGGGGAAAACATTGAAGATGCTTTCTCAGTGGCAGCTGGCTGCTGGCTGTGTGGCTGGGGCTCACATAGTGCTGCAATTTGAAAGACTTTTATTAATATTAATCTGCTCACCTAGAAAGAAACTCTACAAGTAGAGGGACTATGTGTTTTTTGTTCAGTATTGTCCCATAATAGTCACTCCTTTATGTTTTAAGACTCTAGGCTGAACTTTATTTTTGACGGTCTGTTAGAAACATCTTTCTCAGATTGGAGATATAGCAAGGTCCAGTAGAAAAAACAGCGAATATTCTAAATCTTTCAAAAAGAAAGTTAATGCTGGTAATTGATTAGCCAGGGATAGAGAGCTGAGTACCCAAACAGAAGATACTGAAGCACTTCACAGATTAACAACTGCAGGAAGCCATTTCCACCCTTGGAGATGAAAAGATAACAGAAGTAGATGGAGTTACTAGAGTCCATAAGCCAGGGCTACTCACAGAAGTTACAGTTATGGCAGGACTGCCCAGCAGGAATGGGGACCATGAAGGAGGGGTTTTCCACAAGGTTCTGTAATAATGGAGGGGAGTCAGTCACTTTCAGAGAGGATGTTAGAAAAACAGAGAGAAATGCCCTGGCTTCTCTCCTCCTCCTCCCATTCAGTTTTTCACTCATGTCTTGTAACTACTCAGTGACGGATGACAAGAAAGCCTGAGAAATGTATTGGTTTGTTGGAAAAGTCTGACGTTTTTCTATGCAAAAATGCTTCATGACTTTTCTAACAAACCGACAGTATTGTACAATACAGCATAAGTCAAGGTAAAGATTAGAAATAGATCCAAGAGTGACAGTCTCAGCACAAGATACAATACGTTTAAGATGTGTTGTGGGCTGAATTTTGTCACCCTTGTCCCCAAACTCTCATGTTAAATTCCTAATCCCCAGTACCTCAGAATGTGACTATATTCAGGGATCGGGTTTCTAAAGATACAATTTACTTAAAATGAGGTCATTGGGGAGCCTTAATTCAACATAATTGATGTCCTTGTAAGAGAAAATTTGGGCACAGACAAATACAGAAGGAAGACCATGTAAAGACTCAGGGAGAAGAGAGCCATCTATCTAGAAGCCGAGGTGATAGGCCTCAGAATGGAATCCTGCCAACACCTTAATCTTTTTTTTTTTTTTTTGGAGAGGTTTTTGCTATAGGGCGCGTGCGCTCACCAGACAGACAGAGAGAGACATAGAGACAGAAAGCGAGAAATCACCCCCCAGGGGGGATGGTCACGCCGCAGTCCCTTCTCCTCCATTCTCCTCTCGGGATCTTGGGCACGTACGCACACGCGCCCGGCGTGAGTTTTAAGCCACCGGGTACAGGACGCGAACCGCAGTCGACTACGTGGGAGTTCAGCGACATAGCCATTACACTAACTGCTGGTTCCCCAACACCTCGATCTTGAACTTCTAGTAGTACTTTGTTACAGGAGTCCTAGCAAACTAGTCCAAGGAGGTTTCAGCATTCTAAGATCTAGTATGATCCATCATTGCCTACCCCTCGAGGTTGTCTCCAACACTGAGTGATTAAGCTAGATTCTTCCAAGGTCTCCCCATCTTCCCATTTGCAGAACTCAGTTGGCTCATTCTTGCAGTTGGAAATCTCATCCATCACCATTCGAGTCTCTTTTTCTTCCTTGAAGTTCCAGAAGATCCTTGCTGTCTTCCCCATGACTAGAACACATCAATTAGTTGTCTAATTTCAAGAAACAACTGCTTATCTGGGGGCCAGACAACAAAGAGGTGATGAAATCTGCTTCTGAAAGTGTCCAACTCCTCAAGGCAAGACAAAAACTCTTTTTGGAGCTGCCTCAAATTTTACATGGCAATAGTGAAATAATAAATAATTCCCTCAGACCAGATGGCAATTTGATGCTTTAGAGGCAAACTGCTACCTTTTCATTTTCCTTCTGCTGCACCACAATTCATGTGGATCGGGACAACAGGAGCAGGAGGAAGAACATTCTGCATTTTCTCTCCATCTGTTCCTGTGAGGCCAGTGTGATAACAATATGGCATTCGCTGCAGGACGGCAACACAAGGCCCTAGACTTTGACCAGCAGATCCTATTTTATGATAGAAATTTGGACTGTAAGACCCTAAAGGGAAATGTGGCCAATCCCAGGATCTGAAAATGTAATCAGCATTTTTTGTGATGTAGTAAATAAAACATGTTATTTAGCCACAAAACATTGAGACTCCAGGCCTGGCTATGGGATTTCCCATCTGTGTGACCTTGGACAAGTCATCTTTTCATTATGGACATGAGCACCCGATCTGTCAAGTGGGGGCAATATCTGGCTTACTGACACATCAGGCCATTGAGGCAATCAAATGAGGAGGAGGCATGTCAAGCTCTAAATTAGGGCTGTGCACATGAAAGTTGCAACTATTATTTTGTTATGATCCCAGCCTATAAAAACGAATGGAACAGAATACTGTTTTTCATTCTCTTTAGCTTAATACATAGGGAGGCAAGCATTACTCCACCCTATTGAAGTCCCTGGGTAAACTTGTGGTTAAAATCTTTGCCTTTATATCATAGTAGAGACATTGGGAAATGCTAAGACAACCTAGAATCATTTCTCACATTTTAAAAAAATCCACATTCAAGGTATTTCTACCCAAATAGTTTCTTTGAATACAGTGTTATTCATACAGCAGGATAACTTCTTTTGTTAACTTTATTGGGTATAATTTACATACTCAATAATATTCACTGATTTTAAGTACACCATTCGATGAGATCTGAAAAAATGTATGCAGTCACGAAACTCTCACAATTGGCATGGTAATCTTTGCAGATAATGATTTATAATTTTCTCTCCTTTCACTTTTCTAAATGGGTAGCAAGATCTAGCTTCTAGGCTTAGGGGAAGTTCTGTGGCTGTGAAAATGACAAACACAGCCTGTAAAATGTGTCTGTTCCTAACTTTGGTTTTCATTATCCGTAGCCATGGAGGAGCTCATGCTAGGTATCCTGGTGGGGAAGAAAGAGAGTTCCCTAGTGCAGCAGTCTGCACCGTTTTTGGCACTAAGAATTAATGTTGTGGAAGATTTTTCCACAGACCAGGGACTAGGAGGCAATGGATTCAGGATGATTCAAGTGCATTTATTGCAAACTTTATTTCTATTATTACTACATTGTCATATATAATGAAATAATTATACAACTCACCATAATGCAGCATTTGCAGCTGCTCCCCAGTGCTAGCATCACTGCTTCAGCTCCACCTCAGATCATTAGGCATCAGATTCTCATAAGGAACACACGATATTGATCCCTTGCATGCGCAGTTCAAAAAAGAGTTGGTGCTCCTGAGAATCTAATGCCACAGCTGATCCAACAGGAGGGGGAGTTCAGGTGGTCTCAAAAGTGATGGGAAGTGGCTGTAAATACAGATAAAGCTGTATTTGCTCACCTGCTGCTCACCTCCTGCTGTGCAGCCCAGTTCCTAACAGGTCACAGGCCGATATGGGTCCATGGCTTGAGAGTTAGGAACCTCTGCCCTAGAGAGGCAAGAATGAAGAAGACAATGAAGGTAATGGTAATGAAGATGTTCAAATGCTAGGCTCCAACCTGGAGACGTTTTTACAAGTTAGCTCACTGAATGTCATATCATCCTGTGAGCTAAGGTTTTTGTTCCCATTTTACAGATGAGGAAACTGAAGCACAGAGAGTCTTAGAGTCTTATCTAGGGCACCCTGGTTTATAAGTAGGAGAGTCAAGGTCTGAACCCATAGTCCATGAAGATAAATAATAGTTTTTCAAAAAGCAGAAATAAATTTCCAGAGTCTGGAAAATTGAAAAAGGGAATATTATTTTTGTAAGCTGTATGAAATAATATCCTGCTACCAACAGGAAGAACAGTCTCACTAGAGGAGCCCAGACCTAAAGAAAAAGTCTTATAAGCTAGAACTTCAGAGCTGTCAGGGCTAACTAATCTAAGGGGCATCCCGCTGTCCTGATGTGGGACAGGGACTCTGTGTCCTTTGCTTTGTGCTCATAGGAGAATCCTTAAGCCCAGTGGAGCTTATGTAGCTAGTTCATTGGAAGAGGGCCTAGAGATTATACTAAATAGACTCAATTTTCACATGTCCTTAAATGTAATGATAATTAAAAATACAAGCTCTCATTTTGGAAAGGGGAATTGATACCCACAATTTAAATTCCAGCTCTTGGTAATACCCCCCAAAGTGGGACACGTTTGCCCTTGTCACCACCATTTCCATTAAATTCTCCTTCCTGGAATGTTACCGGGGAAAAGACAGACAACAGTTAAAATCAATTCACCAGATATATCTTTAATAATAATAATAATAAAAAAACTAGACTGAAACAACAGTGTCAACCAATTTCTTAACAAATTTTTCATATCCCCAGTCATTATCTTCTGTGTGTAACTGGGGGAGAGGTGTTAAAAAACATACAAACTGGGACCAGCACTTAGTGTAATGGCTATGTTGCTGGACTCCCATGTAGTCGATGATGGTTAGAGTCCTGGTCCTGGTGGCTTAAACTCACGCAGGGCGTGTGTGCATGCATGCCCAAGATCCCGAGAGGAGAATGGAGGAGAAGGGATTGCGGTGTGGCCATCCCCCCTGGGGTGTGATTTCTTGCTTTCTCTCTGTCTCTTTCTGGTGAGCACACAGTCCTCGTAGCAAAATCCTCTCAAAAAAAAAAAAAAAAAAAAAAAACCCAAAACAAACAAACAAACAAAAAAATGAACCAATTTAAGATGATGTTAGTCAAAGTTTAAATTAAAAAACAATGAATGCAATATAATGCTTACATTATAACATTAAGTGAAAAAGCAATTCTTTTTTTTTTTTTTCTTTCAATTTGCTGTAAGGCATGTGCACTCACCAGAGAGAGATGGGGACAGCAGAGGAATGGAAAGGACTCTCTAGGGGTGATGGTCACACTGCAATCCCTTCTCCTCAATTGTCCTCTCAGGAATTTGGGCACACACCACATGGGTCCAGCATATGTGTGTGTGCCCAAATTATTATTATTATTATTATTCATACATTAAATTACTATACATCATTTAGATTGTGAAGATACTTTTCCCAGCATGATATACACCTCAGTTCAGCTCAGTTGAGACCACCATACACATCTCGTCAACAGATAATAAATCTTACCTGTATCCCACAACTGTCTTACCTCTTCATTTTCTCCCTAAATTTCCTACGCACTTCCTCTCTCACACTCTATTTCCACTTTGTCTCTAGTGTCCATTACAATTTTTAATACTTTTATGTTCTCCAGTCTTTCAGTCTCTACCATAGAGTGTGGACTGTTGGTATATGTTTTGTTTTGTTTTGTTTTTAAGCTACAGGTCCAGGACTTGAACAAGCAGTCAACCATATGGGATCCAGTCACCTTAACCACCATGCCATTGACTGGCTTGAAAAAGTAACTTTTAAAAACTGTACTGATTATATAATTTTCCTGGTTAAAATTATTCTGCCACTTTTCCACAATTGGTGGTCCAGCCTGGAGAAATCTCTTCCCTCTCATTGGCAGCCCTTGCAGAGGCAATAAAGCCGAGAAGCACTAGTTAAATCAAACTAATGTAAAACCACAAAGGCTCTGAAAATTAAATTTTCATTGGAACCAGAGCCCACAAAAGTAAGATAAGACACATGAGCTAAAATTAAACCAAAACTGTGACATCCTGGTAAAATAAGAAATTTAAATAGGACCAGAGTCTAAATGCTTAAGATCTAAGAAAAAAAAATCATCTACCTACCAAGAAATGATCCCAGAACAACTGGACAAGTATAAGCAAAAAAAAAAAAAAAAAAAAAAAAAAAAAAAAAAAAAATCTATGTCACAGAATATACAAAAATTATAGATTGTGGACTTAAATATAAAAACATCAAACTAAAAAAATGATAAAATTTTCAGAAAAAAAAGGGGCAAGATTTTGAACAAAAAAATTGATTTGACATCAAAGTATAAAAGGAAATTTTTGGTAAATTTGACCTCATCAAAATTAAAACTTCTGTTATGAGAATGCCCCTGAAGAGGATAAAAAGAGAAGCTATCGGGGCTGGCTCTACAGCCTAGTGGTTAAGGAATCCAGATCTTCAATGGTTAGCTGTGGTCTGGATCCTTGGCATGCTAGGTGTGTGTACATGATTGCTACAAATCATGCCGGCATGGAGAAATGGAGGAGAAGAGTTTGTGGTGTAAATACATACCATTGGGATGATTTCTATACAGGCCCTCTGGCAATTAAACAAAAAGAAAGACAAATTATAGACTGAAAAAAATTACAAACTGTACATATGACTCAATACCAGTATCAAGAATATATAGAATACTCTTAAAGCTCAATAATAAAACAAAAACAATTCAGTTAGAAAGTGGGCAAAAGACATAAAGAGGCATGTAATGGAAGAAGATGTCCCCATGAAAATAAGGAATGAAACAAATGTTTAACATTGCTACCATTAGGTGAAATTGAAAACACAGTAAGTTATCACTACACACCTGTCAGGATAATTAAACTTTAAAAACAAACAAACAGGAGCTAACCAGTGGTGCAGCAGTGAAACACAGTGTTCTGTGAGGTAATCTCATAAGGGGAAGTTCCTGGTTCAGGTCTGGAGACCTCCCTGAGGATGTCAGGCATGTGTCCATGATCCGAAGCTGGTTGAAGGCTGAGGGTGAACTGCAGAGTCAAAACGCTGCTGGAGGTGTTGTCTCTTTTTTTTCCTTTTTCTTTGTTTGTACTCGTGGTAGAAGTAAACTTTTTTTTTTTTTTTAAACCTACTCTCTTTTAAAACAGGCAAACACACATGAAAAGGTTTCCAAGAAATCAGATTACTCATACCTTGCTGTTGGGAATATAAGTTGTATAAAATAGTACCACCGTTCTGGAAAATAGTTTGGCATCTTATAAAATGAACATACCATTACTATATGACTCAGCAATTTCACTTTTGAGTACTTATCCTGGAGAAACTTATGTTCCGACAAAAATCTGTACACGAATGTTCACAGAGGCTTTATTTGTAATAGCAGAAAGAGGAGGAAGTTCAGTGTCTTTCCACAGGCGACAGGTGGATCAAAATGCGTATCTGTCCAATGTGCACACATTGTGCTTCCTGCTCTGCAATTACAAGGACAAAAACACTGAATACTCAACTGCTTGCATGACTCTCCAAAGAAACATGTTAAGTGATAAAAGCTAATACCCAAAGGTTATATATTGAAGAATTTCATTTGTATAATATTCTTGAAATAACAGTATTATAGATATGGAAAACAGACGAGTGGCCACCAGAGGTTGAGGGTTGGGAGGACTAATGTCCTTTTCCTATAAGTAATAATTTTCATTGTAATTTCTAATTTACATATGAGAGACACACACACACACAGGGAGAACAGCATGTGAAGATGAAAGCAGAGATTTACAAGTCAAGGAATGCCTAATGTGGCCAGTTAAGAGATGGAACAGATTTTCTCACAAGTCCCTCAGAAGGGAACAACCTTACTGACACATCGATCTTGGGCTCCTTGCCTCTCAAACTGTCAGATGATGCATTTCTGTGATTGAGCCATCAATCTGTGGTGCTTTGTTAAGGCTACCCTAGCAAACCAGTACAGGGGACTAAGGCAGTGAGAGAGAAGTAGGTATGGCTATAAAGGGCAGCATGAGAGATCCTTGTGGTGCCGGTCATGTTCTGAGTCTTGACTGTAGCAATATCAATAACCAGGGATTATATCGTTGGAGGGTTGGACAGTACCTTACCAGCATGGGAAGATGGGTTCAGAGTACACAAGATCTCTCTATTTTTTTTAAAAAATCAATCTATCTATCTACCTACCTACCTATCTATCAATCAATCATTCTTCAATTTGACTAGAGAGAGAAAGGGAGAATGAGAAAGCAAGCTGCTAGATTTGAGACTTAAACCATGGTCGGCCCTGTGGGACTCCGCGCCTGAACCACAATACAACGCTTCTGTATTATTTCTTATACTGCATCTGAATCTACAATCAACTGTATTTGATAATACTGAGAAAAAATGTGTATGATTTACTTGAAATCATACTTTTCACATCTATTTAAACTTAGGATAAAATTATTTTCATTGCCTCTGAAAAGTGCATATTTTCACCCGAATGTTTTAGGAGTTAGTTACACTAGCAGTGAAGTTGGAAGACACTTGCATGTGTCTAGGGAGCGAGTGAATTGAGACTAGTTGAGAGAAATCCCTTGGGGAAAAAAGGACAGTATCCTGAAATTGGAAGCTTGAGGTGGGAAGAAGAAATAGTTAAAACAGGAACAAAGACATACTTTATATTGGCCTTCGTTTATGGCTGGTTCCCTGATAGAGGTTGTGAGCCTTTCAGGGCATAGTCTCTTTGTGACCACCTTTGTTCCATTCTGTTCTTTATTCACACCATATTTAGAAGATTTTCTTAATTTTTAGCCAAACACAAGCTCTAGAGTTCTCCAGTAAGAACTGATCTGCCTATTACTCTGAAAATAAAGGACCAAATAAAGTTAACTGGGGAGGGAGTCAATGTGTGACCTGAGACCAAGCCGGAGCGTTGGGAGAAGGTGTGAAACTGTGTTCTTTAATCCCTTAAACAACTTTCTACTCTTTTATCTTTTGTGCTCAAGCACAAGCCAGTGTCTGTCCTCTTAGTGCCTTCTGATCTATTTCATTCTTTCTTTAGTGAACCTGACAAACAAAATGAGATAATGCAGCAAAGCAGCTAGCTGCCTTGGGCCTATGTGCAGAGTAGGTCCACCTTCATCAGTGCAGTTAGTGGAAAAAGCACTGATTTTGCAGACTGTGTGTAACCCAGCTCTGATACTCATCAGCGTTATGAGAGTGATGTGTTGGGTTGTTGGGAAAGACATGATGCACTTCTGAAAATGCATTTTCTGGAACCGGCAGATGGTGTAATGGTTCCTGGACTCCCACGTAGTCGATTATGATTCGAGTCCCAGATCTGGTGGCTTCATACGCATGCGTGCATGCCCAAAATCCTCAGAAGAAAATAGTAGAGAAGGGATTGCAGCGTGACCATCCTCCCTGGAGTGTGATTTTTTTGCTTTCTGTCTCTCTTTCTCTTCAGCAAGTACAAGTGCCCTATAGCAAAACATGAATTTCCTAAGTTCTTTAGAAAAATAAGTCATGACTTTCCCTTTTTTTTTGGAGAGGTTTTTGCTATAGGGCACGTGCACTCGCCAGACAGAGAGAGACAGAGAGATAGAAAGCGAGAAATTACCCCCCAGGGGGGATGGCCATGCAGCAATCCCTTCTCCTCCATTCTCTTCTTGGGACCTTGGGCACGCACGCACACGCGCCCGGCATGAGTTTAAGCCACCGGGTCCGGGACTCGAACCGTGGTCGACTACATGGGAGTCCAGTGACATAGCCATTACACTAACTGCTGGCCCAAGAAGTCATGACTTTCCTGATGACCTAATTGTTATTCTGAGCTTTGACTTCCTCAACTATAAGATGGAGATAGTTCCCCGCCCCCGCCCTGTGGGAGATTTGGGGGATAATTAAATATGACAATAAATCACCAAGAAAAGTATATAATGTTTAATACATACTCAATAAATGTTTGTTTCCTTCCTTTTTCCTGGAGAGCTGAATTTGGAGCCAAAAGCTACTCTTCTTTTGAAACCCACTGGAAGGGATCATGATGGGGTGAGATACTGAGTGTATTAATTGTCTATTGCTGCATAAGTAGTTGCCACCAAATTTAGTGGCTTTAAACAAGAATTAATTGTTCCACAGTTTGTGTGGGTCCTAAGTTTGGGTACTCCTGTCTTAGACTCTTCATAAGTCTTTAATCATCATACCATGTAAGGCTGAAATCTCATATGAAGGCTTGGCTGGGGAAGAAGCTGCTTTCAAATTTATTGGTGTTTTGGCAAGATTTAGTTTCTTGTGGACTCTTAGACTGCGGGGCTGTTTTTTGCTGGCACTTGGGGCCTGATCTTTCTCATTTCCTGTCACATGAACCTCTCCAAAGGTTGATTAACAACAAGGCTCCTGAGTTCCATTAGGATGAGTAAATGAGGGAAAGCAAGAAAGAATGAGCACAACATCAACTAGAGCCTTTTTTGTACAAATGTACTCTTTTTATTGTATTCTACTCTTTAGAATCAAGTCATTAGATCCTGCCCACAAAGGAAAATAATTGTATAAGGCCTGAATGTTAGGAGGCAGAGGTCACTGTGGTCATATTAAAGGCTCCCACCATGGTCTACCTTCTGGCCCCCAACAGTTCACATCTCTCACATATACAAAATATAGTCATCCCCTTTTAAGGTATCCAAATGCCTTCTTCCATTGCAGCATCAGCTCAGAGTTCCCCATATCAAGATGTATATCAGATTCAGGTGTGAATAAAGGACCTTAAATGTAGTTATTGAATTAAACTCTTCATGTATAGTTTGTCTCAATATCAAAATCTATGACATTAAATAGACAAGTCATCTGCTTCCTTCTAGCCACCCAATATACAAGCATTGGAGGGACAAGTGGTAGGACAGCATTGGAGACTGCCATAGACATTCCTGTTCAGACAGGGAGAAAATGTGAATCACAGAGTGGTAACTGGTCTATAGAAATTCTGAACTCGGGGCCAGCAGGTGGCATGGTGGTTAAGGTGATGAACTCTCACATGGCTGACCACTGTTTATGAGTTCTGAACCTGATGGCTTGCTTTCTCACATTCTCTCTCTTTTTCTATTTATCTCTGGTCAAATTAAAAATAATAAATAAATTGGGACCAGCAGTTAGCGTAATGGCCATGTCACTGAACTCCCATGTAGTCAACCATGGTTCGAGTCCCAGACCTGGTGGCTTAAACTCATGCCGGGTGCGTGTGCGTGTGTGTCTAAGATCCCGAGAGGAGAATGGAGGAGAAGGGATTGCGGTGTAGCCATCCCCCCGGGGGGGGGGGGGGGGCGGTGATTTCTCGCTTTCTGTCTCTGTGTCTCTCTCTGTCTTTCTGGTGAGTGCACGCACCCTATAGCAAAAACCTCTCCCCCCAAAAAAAAAATTTTTAATAAAATATTTTTAAAAATTCTGAACTCTGCTCCATGTAAGATGTTACAAATTTTATGATTATGTCTTTTGTGACCACATTTAGAAATTCCTACTTAAACAGCATCCTTATCATAGGTCAGAGGAAAGTGTGGTATGCTGGAGTCAGATGGTTGAGGGTTCAGGTTATGAGGAAGTAACTCAGTCTTTCGGCACTCAGCTTTCTTATATGTAAAGTTAAAGTCATACTTTCCTCTCACAGCTTGCTAAGAGAATGAAAAGAAAAAGAGTCATTACATATGAAAGGCCTATAAGTAGGCTGGACACAGAGTAGCTACTCAATAAATGCTAGTTCACCTGTGCCTTCAGGTTATTAGTGAATAAGTAAAACTATCTAATAAACTCATTTATAAGAAGGTCATTGGAATGTTCGCAATTGATTTTTATAGGCTTAATATAGCTCCAGTTAATGGCTTATGGATCCCTGTGCAGTCAGGCTCCACTGGGGCTGTTTATTAAAGCAGAACAAAGGCAGCAGGTGCCAAGCAGCCTCAGGGCTAGATGCAGGGCCTTCCCAGGCCAGGCAGGGCAGAGACGCTCTTCAGGATGCAGCCTTTGGAGCTCTTGTGTAGATTGGAAACTGTGAAAGATGGAGCCCCATCATGTGGAAGGCTTCAGAGTCAAGAAGCACTAGCTTCTGATAATGAAGTAAATGGTTTCTCCTGGTTCCGAGGCAGTCATCTTGAAAGGCAATCTGAAATAGGATATGGAACAGACTCTTTTGCCAGACTCCCGGGGTTGATTTTGGCTCTACTACCTAATAGCTCCATGACCTTGGGCAAGTTACTATTTTTTTTTCTTTGCCTCATTTCCGATAGCAATAATGTCTCCCTCATAGGGTTGTGGTGAAGATTAAATGAGTTAATTTAAATAAAGCAATTAGAGTCACTTATGACACAGAGGAAACATTATATAAAAGTTGACTGCTATCAGTATTTCAAGCTCAGGAGTGCTACTCCAACCACCCAGTCATCTTGCCCTGGAGTACTCATATTGCGGACAATGGTAGACACCTGAAGAAGAAGCAATGGCTTATTACAATATACTTAATTATAATAGTTCCAATTTATTGAACTTAAATAGTACCGAGCTATACACTTTAAGTATTATAATGTAAAGATCTGTTTAGAAGGAAATAAAAAGGAACTACTTAAGTATTTGAAAAGAGAGGGAATGTAACCCAGGCTCTTCATGGTAGAAGAACCAATGAGGCCACCTAGGACATGAAGTAACACAGAGATTAACCAGAGCAGGAGTCTTCCTCCCCCGCCTGGTTTGGAGGGGAAGTAGAATACCAGCAGCCATAGTTGGTAACCGTTGGGTTTACCTTCTGCTTCAATGGCCTGCATGGGTGGTCAGAAGTTGCTTTGCTCAAATTATGTTAGTTATTAAAGGTCATATTACCATCTAGGTTGCTTCAGCATCTGGACTAAATATACGGAGAGGCCAGGAGAACATTTTGGTCCCAGAATCATCCTACAAATAACCTGACTGGCTTAGACTACAATGATTAGGCACACACTCTTAAATTGTGTTTCATATGCAATTACTCTAGTGAGTGCTAGACTGACTTTGGAAGAAGAAACTCTCTGTCCTGTTTTGCTGCTTTTTCTTGATATGCCAGCATTTTATATTAATTTTTAAAAGTTTGGAAGGCTCTCAGACAAGAGGGGCTGCTTGGCGCACAAAGCTGTCTCGCTACCTTCCCAGATATTCAGACTTCTTGAGTGAGGCTGAAACCATCCCTGGGCTGAGAGCTTAGAAACAGAGAGGTAATTTGATGCATGATTATCTCTAAATAAGAGTCTTATCTAGAGATTGTTTTATAAGATAAAAATGAATTCCAGATTGAAATTCTACTAGTTTGCTAAAGGTCTAAATTCTGGGTGTGCTGTAGAATAAATGCAGTCAGCTTTGAAATACTGATGCATAAGTTTCACCCATGGGTATTCTGGTTAAATCAGTGTGTGGGATAGGTTTGGGCATTAGTATAGTTTTTAAAGCTTCCCAAGTGATTCTAATGAATGAATGAATTGGGAAGAATCAATTGTGGTGCCTCCCTACTTTTTGCTATTTTTGTGCTTTAAAACCAGAGGAGCTCAGTTCCAGATCCGGGGGTTGGTGCTTAAAGTTGTGACCTTAGTGATTTAATTTCACTGACCCATTGGCAGGAAGAGTGTGTGTATGGGCGGCGGTGAGGAAGAAGGAACAGGGAGAGGAGCCCCCTCTAGATGGTGGTGATAAGGGGGTGCATTGTCTGTAAAAAAATTTAAAACAACAGTGAACCTCACTAAAAGTGAGTCTGCTTTATATTTTTACCAGGCACTGGCAATTTTAAGCAATGTTAGTAATATTCCTCCATACAGGACTGATTATTCCCACTCTCTCTTCTCTCCTACAACCTTGGTGTGTCACTGAGCTTAAGTTTCCTCATCTGTAAATAGAAAATACCTGATTTGTAAGGTTGTCATTAGAATTTAAAAACAGTATGTTTGAATTGTCCCTTAATCACTGTTTTAGCATGGCTCTTTAGTCAGATTGCCTGGCTCAAATCTCAACTCTATCATTGTAACCTTGAGCAAGTTACTTAGTCCCTTTTCCTTAATTTTCCTAACCTGGGAGTAAGAACTCACCTACTTCATAGCACTGCTCATTAATAAGTTAATACATAGAAAGTGTATTGACACATGCTTGACCATAGTCAGTCCTCAATAAATATTAGCCATTATTAACTGACATATACTTAGATCTTTATTTACTAGTAATTGTTATTTTATAACTAATAAAAATTTGTTAAACACCTATACCTCTAATAAGTGCCAGTTATTTCCTTGTCCAAAACAGGTAACTTATTCTCTAAATACATTAAAAGAATAAGCTCCCTCAGCCTTCCTTGGTACTAGGCTCCTATCCACTCATGCATTAATTCCTTTCCTCACACCATATCTATGCTGTAAATAGACAGGTTCTCCTTGTTGACATTTATGCAAGTTATGGCTGGCCTAGTCACTTGCTTCAAATACAGTAAAACAGGTCATTTTTTCTAACTCAGAATTCTCAGGAAAGTTGAAAGATAGTATGCAAAGCTGTATAATTCTGGTTAAAATAAAAGTTTGACTTATGCATTTCTATTATCACTTGATCTTACTCTAAGAACATTAACTGTAATAATTAACACTATTGAGTGCTCACAGTACACTATGCACTATACTAAGTGCTGGGCATGCAGCATGTTATTTAATTCATCTCGTTTATTTGCATCTTTGTTAGATTGGTTCTATACTGTCCCTGTTCTACAGGTGAGAAAACTAAGGTTAAAGAGGAGAAGTGCAGCTAATATAAATAAATGGCAGCCTTGGAGCCAGAGCTCTGACTTCAAAGTCCAAGTTCTTAATAACCACTCCTCCATAACCATGCACACATTCACTGCTTTGTCAGACCACACGTTTTCTGGAGGACCATTAGTTGGCATATGTCCATTCTGAGTGGTAATGCCTGTGTGTCTAGAGATATGACATCAATCTGAGTTTTGTATTTAAAGTTTATTTTACACAGAATTTAGAGCCGGTACGTAGTCCATATAAGGGCAGACTGTCCAGGAGTAGCCTCACCAACTTTGTTGGGCCTATGGTCTTCATTCCACTTGGAGAAGCATGTCCCTGCTGTCCCCATACTTAAGGCACCTGGACATTAGCTGGTATCTGGGATATCTTAAATTTGCTCTTCTCTGCTGGATTTGGTCCTAGGAAGCCCAGACTATGCCACTTTGAGGAAGAATACCTTCTGGTTGATGCCTCTGTTGGAATCCATTCTTGGCTGGAAAAAGGCCCTTGGAATTTTCCATCTCTTCCCACAGATCCTCCATCTTTGGCCATGTATTCTCAGCCCCTTTCCTCATGGATCCATTTGCATGCACTTATTTTCTAACTCATTATCACAAGGGCCATTACAATTGGCTTCTTAATTCATAGCTGCTCTAATCATCATGACAATCATGGCTCATTCACAGCAACTCTTATTGTTATCATTATTATTCATTTATTCAGTTTCATTTTTAATATAATTATGGCTTGAGCCAGGGCATCCCAGGCTTCTATGAAGTAAGGGTACACCGTGCAATGTGGGGCCATCAAAATAGCATGAGCCTCTTTATTGCAAAAACATTATAATAATAAAAGGAGTTGAAAAGAAAGGAAAAAAAGTCACTCCTAATTTCACCACTCTTGCAAAATTGTTTTAATTTTTTCCATGTTTCTTTCTAAATTGGCCGAATGTTCTCACACTGTAGTAATTACAGTGTGACTATAATTTTGTGGGGCTTTTTTCTTTCAGCTAATACTATACCAAATACAATTTTCCATGTGTTTTACTGTCCCCATGAATTTTATGTTGGATTAGAATTTGAGTCTAGCAGCATGACCTTTAGTCAGTTAACATAGACTTTCTGAGGTAGCCCAAAAACATGGTTTACGATGTTCTACCTGTCTCATGAGGTTTGTGTGAGGGGTCAATGAGGATGAATATCTAAATGCTTGGCAGAGGACCCAGAAAGGCAGTTTTGATACATGTTAGCTCCTGTTTCATCTCCTCTCAAATTTTAACTCCAGTGATCTATCTTTGCTCAACATCTCATTCTTCTAGAGAGAGAAAGCGTGGCAGTTCAGATTCCTCTTTTTTTTTTTTTTTTTGAGAGTTTTTTGCTACAGGGCGCATGCGCTTGCCAGACAGACAGACAGAGACAGAAAGCTAGAAATCACCTCCCAGGAGGGATGGCCACGCCGCAATCCCTTCTCCTCCATTCTCCTCTTGGGGTCTTGGGCACGCATGCACATGCACCAGGCGTGAGTTTTAAGTCACGGGTCCGGGACACAAACCGCAGTCGACTACATGGGAATCCAGCGACATAGCCATTATACTAACTGCTGGTCCCTCAGATTCCTTTTAAAATGCAGGTGTCTCTTGGAGCTACCAATTATTAAAAATTAGCACTTGAATTTTATGAGCCTTTCTTGGAAAAAAAATTGCCCTGGAATGCCATACTTGGCCATTTTGCAGGACCTGTCCAGGTAGTGCCTTAAAGATAGCTTGTTCTTGTCTCTAGGTGAAAACATTTTAAATGTCAGCACTCCACTTTTTTTATTTCAAAAAAATTAAAATTGAGCATACATTAAACATTTTTCAAACATTCTCTATAACTTCCAAAAGTGGCTTAATTTTTAGATAGTAGTAATCATAACCCAGACGAAATTTGGTATTCTGCCTTTTCACAATGCTGAGTGCTCCAACTTTCATTTTTAATGCCCAGAACATAGTTCATCAAGTTCATGTTTTCTGTATTATTAGCCTATCCTCCAGTGGCTGGACATTCAGATTTCTTTTTTTGTTTCTTTATTTAGTTTAAGCAATTTACATTTTTAATTTTTTTCTTTCTCTCTCTTTTTAAAAATTTAATCACTGTGTATTGTTACAGCATACGAAATTAATTTTCCCATCACAAATACACTGTATATTGGTTCAAAGATATTACCGTACATATTATCATCAACAGATAATTTTCTATTTTTGTGTCCCCTGATTGTTTTCAATATATTACTATGACACATAAAACTGCAATGAGTAATTTCATCTAGTAATAATTTTTTTCTTCTTTTAAATTCTTCTTAGACCAAGTCACCAGGAGTAAGATTATGCCATCATAGGGAATAAGCTTCTTTTTTAAATTTTTTTAAAATTTATTTATTTATTTTTTTTGGAGAGGTTTTTGCTATAGGGCGCGTGCGCTCGCCAGACAGACAGAGAGAGACATAGAGACAGAAAGCGAGAAATCACCCCCCAGGGGGGATGATCACGCCGCAATCCCTTCTCCTCCATTCTCCTCTCGGGATCTTGGGCACGCACGCACACGTGCCCGGCGTGAGTTTTAAGCCACTGGGTCCGGGACGCGAACCGCGGTCGACTACGTGGGAGTCCAGCGACATAGCCATTACGCTAACTGCTGGTTCCCCTTTTTTTTATTTTTAAAGTTACTTATTTAATTTTTATTTATTATAATTATTATTTTTTCATTTGCTACAGGGCACACATGCTCAGAGAGAGAGAGAGAGAAGGAGAGAGAAAGTGAGTAAGCGAGAGAAAGTGAGAAAGCAAGCTGCCGTGTCCAGGACTCAAACCGTAGTTGGCCATATGGTAGTCCTTAACCTCCATGCCACCTGCTGACCCCACATAAGCTTCTTAATAGCACACATAAGCTTCTTAATAGCACCTGAAGTATCCGATATAGCTTTCCTGAAGATTTACAACACTTTAACCCTCGTTTCTTTTTATAGCAAAGATTTTACTTATATTCAGGGTAGTCAATATCAATTACGTCAAACCACAGGAAAGTTAGTATTTTGATATTTTATATAAAAATATTATCACAACACTGTTTTCAGCAAGTGAAACATCATTTTGTGCTTTTCCTTCCCTTCTTTCCTTTCTATTCCCTTTCTTCCTTTCATGTCCCTCCTCTTTTCATTATTCTCACTATGCCTCAGTTTGTGTCAGATACCTCAGCTGAAGAAGCAGAAAGGAGGGAGTGAAACAGAAAAGGGGGAAAGGATGAACTAAGGTTGATACAATGCCTATGGTTTAAGGACACAGTCCTAACATGGGATTCAACATCACTGCGACGACAAAGGCTAAAGGGTAAATATTAGCCCCATTTTATAGATGACAAAATCAAGACTCAAGGAGGTACAGTGACTTGGCCACCGTCACCGGGCTTGTCAGCTGCCTAGCTGAATAGTTGACTCTCATCTCCTGGTCTACCGATCCCTCAGTTAGTCGGTTAGTGCTCTTTCGATGCATAATTTCTGTTGCCTTAAAAGAGCTTACCTACAAAGTAGTCATAGAATAAATCAGGAAAGTATACAGGTAAGGGCTGATTTCTTTAATAATGTCAATAATGATAACAAAACCAGTTAACAATTATTCAGTGTTTACCACGCACTTGGAATGTGCATTAACTTGTTTAATCCTTATGGCAATCCTACACTGAAGGTATTATTTTTTTTATATATGAGGGGGCAGAATCACAGAGAGGTTAAGTAACAAGCTCACAGAGTGAAGAAGTGATGAAGCCAGGATTTAGAACCAGGAAGCCTGACAGTGGAGGTCCTGCTGTCAGTTCTAATGTGTAAGAGGAATTGGAGCCATGAACCTGCTATGGTTCATATTTTCTCACATTGCCCTTAGCTAAGTTCCTTCCTAGCCTTCAGAGGGGACCTCCTTCCACCTGGTCCTGACTAAAGAAGTAGCAATAGGAGTCTGCAAGTTCAAGAACAGCATTGGGCATGCATAGGCACTGACCAGAGATTTACTGGCACTTCTGAACTTAGATTGTCTACTGAGTGGCCTGTGGCAAAAAAAAGCAGGTTCTGAATTCTCTTTGTTCTTCCCTTTAATGTTGCCCAAAGGAAAACCAAAGCAAAAATTGCCCTTTGAAGCCATTTTCTAGATGAAAAAGTAAACAGAACCCTCCAGTTCTGTTTCAGTTCAGCACTAAGGCGAGACTCCAGTCTTAGAGTAGGATTTAAGTGAAGCTGCCCTGATTGCCAGTACCCTGGAGACCTGCGGAGATGGATGTGGAGCTGCAGCCGGAGCCACCTCATTACCTTTCTTTATCCCATGCGCTACATTCTCTTCATAACAATTTCCACTCATTTATTCCACATGCGTGCGATGCTTTCAGTGGCTTTAAAATAATAAAAAAATCAATGAATAGGCTGCATATTAATAAGCTTGATTCTTGCCTTGTAGTTAGAATGGCAATGGCCATGCTTTGAGTTGATGGAGAGGACATGAAGAGTAGGAAAGAAACTGATCTGGAGAGTGATCTCTGTAGCCCCCTCTTGTCAGGGGACAGCAGAAACACCATGCTTCTAGAACACCTTCGATTTATGAACTCTGAATGAATGACTGCAGGGAAAATAGTGGCAATGCCTGACCTCTTGCCTTCCTGCTTGAAAACAACAGGAGGTTATTAGCTGGGCGTGTGATGTGACAAATACATTCTCCAAATTCCAAGGTATTCTGTTCAGCCTCTGCATCATTTATCCATACTCTCCTTTATTGATACTGAAACCAACCTGTTCCATGAATTACCCTTATCTTTCTAATCCTTTAAGAAGCAACTTTCTCTAAAAATAACTTTCCTTTTTGACCCTAGTAAATATGGAGGACCAGAGAGGCTTAGCAGGCACATCCCTGGTATGGCCTCTCCCTCTCCCTCTCCCTCCTGACTCAGATCTCTGTGTCTTAAGTAGTACTTCCATGCTCTCTTCAGGTGCCTCTCTGTGGGACAGAAGAGTCACACCCTCTGAAATTGTGGAAGAGCTTTCCTTGACCACCCATCTCCCACCTCACCCCCCCCCCCCACAGGAATACAGTCCTTTTATGACAAGAATGGTTTTTGCTATTACTGTGGTCACTGGTTACCCTAAAATAATGACTGTAGCAACAAAATATTCCTGTCCTCAGGATCGAACTTGCAATTCCTAGTACCCTGTTTGAGAACCTACAACTTGTGCCTTTCATTTCCCCTTTCCCCCAATTCCCGAGAAAGAGTAATATCCCCCATTCCTACAGGCTGTGACTTGAAGCTTTGTACTGTATTTTTGACTCAGCAGTGAAAGGCTTTCTAGCCTGGTGGAGGAGCGAAACAAAGATCATAACCTGAAGAACCCAGCAGCGATTCTTTGGGCCTGCACAACGTCTGAAATATTAAACTTCAAGAGATGTTTTCTGAAAGCCTGATGTGATAACTTGTCTTGGGAAGTTGGGTGACCTGACCACATGGCAATGGTCCTTCCACTTGACAGCACTCGGCTGGTACTGAGCAGGGGCAGCCACTCCCTTCACCATTGTCTCCATCTGTCCCCTGGATGGTCTCCTTGGGGTTTGGGTTTGCAGTCCTTGATTTAAAGGGCTGAGGATGAAGGTGAGGCCTGGAGTCCCTCTGACTCAGTAGCTACTACCATATTGCTCTGTCAGAATCCATTGGGCCATGGAACAACTGCTTGTCATTCCAACCCAGTGGGTGACCACCTGATAGCCACGGCAGCGTGGTGCTGGTGAAGTGAAGGTTACTATCAATCACTGTACAGGACACATACGGGGTGCTGGTGAGTCCGTACACCATTACTGCCTCACACTGAGTTAGGTTCAAGATGTGTGTGTGTGCAGCAAGTGTGGTCAACCTTCTGAACATTGCCCTTTTCCTGACAGCCCACAGTTAGGTTGCTAAATGGTTCATTTTGTGGACATCATCATGATGGTATTGTGAAGGTAAAATGTTTTACAGTTCATGTCATTTATTCATCTTCTGTATTTCTGCTTGTCGTGTCAAAAATACTTCTACCCAAATCCCCAGAAAGCAGCGGTTTCATCCATTTTCCACACACGTATACACACGCCAATACTTAGCCTCTCTCTTGTCCTCCCTAGACTATTCCTGCTCAGCAAAATGAGCTCTATTGTTTTTTCCTGGCCTGATGTCATGAAAAAATAACCCCTCTGCTGCTCTGACGCAGCACTTAGGGGCATTTGGTCATCTCATGAAAGCACTCATGTCCCTTTCTGTGCTAGTGCTGTTGTCTGAGTAATGTTCTCTGTAGCTAAGTCTTTCTTTATCTGGAGTATTCAAATAGAGAGTTGTGTTATATGTATTTCTAATTTTTCCCAGCAAACAGAACAGCCTGTTTTTTTTTTCCCCCTTCTTCCTCTAACTTTTAATTCACCGAAAAGTTAACATCAAAAGATGTTGAACCAGTCCTATCAGATCAATGGCCCGGAAGCTGTTGCAATTCTTAATTTATTGGCAGATTATTCATTTCTGCTTACATTCTCCTCACTGATTACTCCTTGAACATTTCCTACCAGATATTATCCACTGGGTGGCCAGGATGCTTTTAGAAGAAACTGTCATTCTAAGTGAGTCAGGATGTAAACATAAAATATAGCAAATAACTATCCGGAGGAGTCCACTGCCAAGGTATGCCTCATGTTTTACTAACTTGCTTTATAAAGTCAACAAAGAATAAGAAACTCTAGGGCCAGAGGTGACTCCCAGACCCCACGGGATGTATCATGTCTGATCTGGGCTTTGGCCCATTTCTCAAAGTTGGGTTATATCCCTGGACAAGTTTCTCTTAGCCTCTTTAATCCATAAACAGAACAAAGGAATTAAACGTGCCAGGATTTTAAGAGGTTGAGGAGACAAGTGGAGTCAAATGTGTATGGAGAGATTGAGGAAGCAACATTATTATCAGGGCCATTGCTTTCTTTTCAATTCACTACTATTGATTAAAACTGGGCAAAAGAGGTCTCTGTTAATTTGCATGACATTCACATCACATGCTGTCAGATAACTGGCTGCGTCTTCTAATTCTTATCCTTTAACACCCTGAGACACCAGAGATTGTGATGGATTTGTTCTAAATTGGCTTAATTTCCATCCCAAGCTAGCTGAGCTCTGAAAAGTTGGTTAGAAATATCACTTAAAATATAGTATCTCAAATAAATTTTAAAAATGTAAAACCTTTTCCAGGATGACTCAATTTCAAGTTGCAGCACACACTTGGATTGTATAGACACATCTGGATTGAGAAAGCCCCTCTGCACTTCCCTTTTCTGGGTAGGATATTGGTAGATACTGGTGCTGCTTATGAGAGTCTAATGTGAGTAGTGAAGATTAGACCATAGTATGAGTTTGCTGCATGCATTCCAATCTTATGAGTGAAAGAATTAAATCGTATTAAGTATTGCTATGTGAATTTCACACAGACTCCATAAGCATTATCTGTTCAAATGAAAGCTTTTTTTTTAATTTTTTTTTATTTTTTGGGGTGTGAATCCTCTTCCCCTTGCTGCTTACTGTCATCTGCTTTGATGAGTGGCACCATTTCCTATCCATGCTTAAAGTAGAAATGTGAGTCATCCTTACTAAGCCCTGCCCATACTTTCCATACCTGGTCTGCTACTGTGTCCTAAAAGCTCTTTCTTAAAGTTCCCTATAATTTGACTATCCTCTTTGTAGAGTCTTTAGGTTTTCATCCCCTGGAATAATAGCTTCTTAAATGATAACCCTTGATCTTTGAGTCTAATACTTCCAGCTCTCTACCAACTTTGCCTCTAGAATGATACTCTGAAGCCCGGGTCCCCTTACAACATGACTCTGCTCAAATAGCAAACAGAGCCATGGTGGGTTTCTGTTGTCTATGGGATAAAAATCCCAATGCATCAGAAGAATTCAGTCTTTCATGACCTTGCTTCCATGTGTACACATTTAGGACCCATTTTCCCATATTCTCTCACTTTCATGGGGGTTTGAGACACATAAAACTCCTTGCTATTCTGTTTTAGGGCCTTTGCAATTGTCTTTGATAGAGTAAGCTTAACAGGGGGAATATACTCTCTGGAAAACATGGATAGGTATTTTCATTTCATTCTCTGGGCTGGGATATTTAGTTAATTTCTTCTCTAAATTATGTGATAGCTGAATTGTCTTTTGTTGTTGAAATAATAGTAGAGACAGAAATACTTTCTTTCATATTTCTGGAGGAGATCAGTGGTATTCTGTGATATGTAGAACTCTTTGGCCTGGTTTTCAAATTTCAGTGTGCATTGGAATCCCCTAGAAAGATGGCTAAAACATGTATTGCTGGACTCCTGCATTTTTAATTCAGGAGGTTTGGGATATGTCTGAGAAGTTGTGTTCCTAACAAGTTTCCAGTGATGCTGATGCTGCTACGCTGGGGGTGGTACATTGGACACTGCTGCTTTAGCCAATGTATGTCATGGACAGAAGATGAAAAATGAACTCCAAGGGACCAGCAGTTAGCATAGTCGACTGCTGTTCGTGTCCCGGACCAGGTGGCTTAAAAGTCACTCCAGACGTGTGTGTGTGTGTGTGTTCCCAAGATCCCGAGAGGAGAATGGAGGAGAAGGGATTGCAGCGTGGCCATCCCCCTCCAGGGGGTGATTTCTCGCTTTCTGTCTCTCTGTCTCTCTTTGTCTGTCTGGCGAGCGCACGCGCCCTATAACAAAAACCTCTCCAAAAAAAAAAAAAAAAAGAAAAAAAGAACTCCAAGAAGACAATCTCCTGGGAGTAAACTCTAGTCAAATTGCTATTTGGAGTCTGTTGTCCTGTTTTTTGTTACTGTTGTTGTTTTACACTTGTGGTGGGACATGAATTTTTACAGCTAAAGAAGATAGATTCAGACTAAGGTACCTAGAAAAGAATTCATCCTTATTTTACAGTAAGGATGAGACCAGCATACATTTTTGTCACCCTGAACTTCTTTGACTCTGACTTCATGGTCACTTTTCCTATTCTGATGTCACTGGGAGTCCTGAGGCCAGTAAATGTGCTTTTCATGGTCTGTGATCTCCACAGCTCTTGGTCCTTCTTCCCATACCTGCATTCCCAAGGAAGGTTGTGGTCATCACTAGCAGGTGAGGAGGTATCTTCTTTTTTTTTTTGGCGGGGGGAGAGGTTTTTACCATAGGGCACGTGTGCTCACCAGACAGAGAGACAGATAGAAAGCAAGAAATCACCTCCCAAGGGGGATGGCCACACCGCAGTCCCTTCTCCATTCTCCTCTTGGGATCTTGGGTATGCACGCACACGCCCCCAGCGTGAGTTTTAAGCCACCAGGTCTGGGACGCGAACCGCGGTCAACCACATGGGAGTCCAGCGACATAGCCATTATGCTAACTGCTGGTCCCAAGAGGAAGCATCCTAGTAATAGTGAGAATTTCTTCTCTGAGTGGTCCTCTTCCCAATGAACTCCCAGGTATCTTGAACACCGCTCCAGAATTCTTTCTGAAAAACCTCCACAATCCTTCTGAGATAGTTATTAATGCCTGTCTGGCCAAAGAAGCCCATAGTTTTAAAAGCACCAATCAAATAATACTATAATGATTTCATCTAATGATTTGCTATCTCCACACTAGATTAGTAACTCCTTGAGGATAAGGTGTTCATTTGTACACTCACATATACACGGATTTCCTCTTTTACTTCTCAAAACCAATGAATGTTTACCAAATATATGAATGAAAATAGGCTTCACAGTTCCCCTTCTTCAGGTGATTGAATCCCCCAGGTGGACGTCATATCTTCTGCTTTGTCTAAGTCTTTGCCCATTGCCCAGCCTCAAAACTGAGTACAGGGAACCAGCAGTTGGCATAATGGCTATGTTGCTGGACTCCCACGTAGTCGACCGCGGTTTGCGTCCCGGACCCGGTGGCTTAAAACTCACGCAGGGCATGTGTGCGTGTGTGCCCAAGATCTTGAGAGGAGAATGGAGGAGAAGGGATTGCGGCATGACCATCCCCCCTGGGGGGTGATTTCTCACTTTCTGTCTCTCTGTCTCTCTCTGTCTGTCTGACAAGCGCACGCACCCTATAGCGAAAACCTCTCAAAAAAACAAAAAACTGAGTACATTATCAGAATTTCTTAAAACATGATGATACATTGATTTTCATCTGCTTCTGGGAAATGAGAAAGCATTAGAGAGGAAGGTTTCTACTTGTTACTCACCCCTTTAGTCAAGCTATGTATTTGGAGGATAGATAAAAGTGCTTGGACTTGGGTGTAAAAGTCTTCTTCGATTAACATGACTATGGACTTTGAAAGAGCAAAGAGTCAGGGACCAGCAGTTAGCGTAATGGCTATGTCGCTGGACTCCCACGTAGTTGACCGCGGTTCACGTCCTGGACCCGGTAGCTTAGAATTCATGCCGGGCGCGTGTGCGTGCGTGCCCAAGATCCCGAGAGGAGAATGGAGGAGAAGGGATTGCAGCGTGGCCATCCCCCGTGGGGGATGATTTCTCTCTTTCTGTCTCTCTGTCTCTCTCTGTCTGTCTGGCGAGCGCACACGCCCTATAGCAAAAACCTCTCAAAAAAAAAAAAAAAAAAAAAAAAAAGAGCAAAGAGTCATTCTTTCTTTATTCTGGAATTCTCATTGCCTTTAATAACCCAAGCTGACTTTTTCCTGGAAAACATGGAAGGCTTCTTGTCTTATCCTCATCCTGATTATGTAGCTTTCCCTTTGGTCTTGGTTGAGTTTAATGACAGGTATTCTGTGAGAGCCAGAGAGGATGGAAATAAGCTTAGGTAGGATATACACACTATTATAAATGTATCAGTGAGGGTATTTTTTACTCTTTGTATCAGTGGATGGCAAATGTTTTTCTGATAAAGGCTAGATAGTAAATATTTCAGGCCTTGTTGACCGTGTGGTCTCTGTCACAAAGACTGAACTTTGCCATGGTGTGAGAGCAGCCATGGAATAGGAATGAGTAAGCATGCTTGAGGCCCAGCTGCAGTGGCATAGGCCAGGGCATAGGGTAGGTCACGGCTATGTGATGGCTAAGGCTGCCCTGGGGGCCTGGATTCAGTTTCTGGCCCAATTTAAACAGGCCAGATGTGGCAGTGTGTGCATGTGGTCCTAGCTAACTGGGAAGCTGGGGCAGAAAGGAGGAGCCTGTCAATACTTCCTATCTATGGCCTTCCCATGCACTCTCTCCCTTTCTCATAAAAGGAGGAGAAGGAAAGGGAGGAAGGGAAGGAGGGAGGAGTAAAGACTGCGGAGAGGAGGAAGAACAAAGGAAGGAAGGAGTTTGCATTCCAATAACTTTTTTTTTTTTAAGAGAGATTTTTTGCTATAGGGCGCGTGCGCTCGCCAGACAGACAGAGAGAGACATAGAGACAGAAAGAGAGAAATCACCCCCCAGGGGGTATGGTCACGCCACAATCCCCTCTCCTCCATTCTCCTCTCGGGATCTTGGGCATGCACGCACACGCGCCCGGCATGAGTTCTAAGCCACCGGGTCCGGGACATGAACTGCGGTTGACTACGTGGGAGTCCAGCGACATAGCCATTACGCTAACTGCTGGTTCCCCCAATAACTTTTTATAAAATCAGGTCATAGGCTGAATTTGGCCTTTGGTCTATTAATTTGTCAATTCCTGCTGTATTGTAGATCTCATAAAACTCTAGTTCTGAGTCTACTGGGCCTCCTAAACTTTGCTGTTTTCTGAAAATCCCAGAAATCTGAGGATGACAGGAAAAAGAACTAAACGCTTTTGCTTTCAATTAGGCAAGTTGCATGTGCCCGAGATTGGCTTCTTTTCCAAATGAGAAGGCAGAGTCAGTGTAACTCTGATCTCTCTCCTTAATCCCATATTGGTAGAACCACAGGAAGCCAGATGACCAAAGAGAAATATTTTTTTGCAAGTCCAATTCATTACCTCAGGCAGAGAGTATAGGTGTGAATTTGAAGTGAAATAAAGTAGCTAGATGACTGGCCAAGACTACCAAAATCACTGGTAGTGTCAGTACATGAGGTTAGCAATGAGATTTAACCCAAAAAGCATCTTCCAGAGAAAGGAAGGAGCTCCTTGACCTTGCTTGGTGGTGGTCTGCTCAAGTTATCATAAGTTTTACAATATCAAGTCCATTTTAAAGGGGCTTCTTTCTTTCTCTCTCTTTTTAATGCCAGAAAACCTGTGCAGGTGTGATAGAGAAGAAAAGAATACCTTCTGAGGCCTGGTCATACTGCAATCCTTTTTGCTCCATTTCTCCATCCTGTCAGCCCTATAGGTTTTACAAGCTGCCAAGGCCAGGACTTAACCATGGTAGGCCGTATGGAATCCCACTTCTTCTGCGTAGCATTTAACCACGGTGCGTGGGGCCAACCCTGAGGTTTTCTCCATCATAAAATGATGACCCTGCCTTGAGGTTAACTTCCAGACCATAATGCTCAAGTCTTTATGTTTTATTGCCTTTTATTCTGGGGATAAATGAAAAGAAGGGTTTTCTATCAAAAAAGAAAAAAAAAAGAAAAGAAAACATGTTGATTTCTTCAGAAAATAAACTCACAAGCAGATCGTCTCCACAGGAAACATAAAAGAATCTGCTCTTCTGAAGCACGCCTGACAGTGTAACCTGGCCAGCTAGGACTCGGTGGCTTCTGCCATCCTTACGTTTAGTTTTACATCAGAGATGGAACGGTGCTGCCTCAGTTCAGAGCAAACGCCACAAACACTGCAAAGTTCACAGGATGTTCTACAGTGGCAT
Source organism: Tupaia tana (assembly GCA_026018925.1). Classification (NCBI taxonomy): domain Eukaryota; kingdom Metazoa; phylum Chordata; class Mammalia; order Scandentia; family Tupaiidae; genus Tupaia; species Tupaia tana. Next base: position 22,127,341 of record JAKSZU010000010.1, on the reverse strand, counting down.
TTTAAAAAGCGTGATATTTAATCAACGCTATGGCCCTGAGAATAATCATAATTCTCCTCCCTGTGTTTCTCCACACCTCATTGGCCACCTCATAGGATCTGATCTCAGAGCCCACTTTGTCTTCTCTGTTTCACTCTTGGAATTTCTCTGCTAATGGCATTATGACTGAAGGCAGACTTTTTTTGATAGGCAGCACAATGGCATTTCAGCATTGCTTTCTTCATTGATATCATACTACTTTGTGCACTGAATTATTTAACTCTGGACAATGGCAGATGACATGCATCACCAAAAAAGGGGCATGCTAAGTAAACCAGAACAAAGCACAGTTTATTTCATTGTGTTACAGATGATACCAACACAGAATACTGGGGCTAGGAAAGACAGTGTTGCCAGGTCCCATCTGCTTTGTCAAATCCTGCTGCTTTTACACTCCCTGGTCCCAGGAAAAGAGGGAGACACTGCAACTAACTGGGTGAGTTAGCTATTTTTTTTAAAAAGTTTATTTCTTTCCCCTTTCATGAGCAAGAGAGAGACAGACAGACAGACCCCCAACAGGACCCTTCGTGCTGCAACCCCAGCATCACTTAGCACAGATAATAAGTTTATCTTATTAAAGATAAGACCCAGCATGTTCAGGGTCATCTCTGAAACCTTCCCGTGTAGGTCTTCCTCATAGAGGACTGTATTACCACACTGCCTGGGTGCCCATGGTGGCTTTTCTTTTTCTTTTTCTTTTTCTTCTTTTCTTTCTTTCTTTCTTTTTTTTTTTTTTTTCTAGAAAGGTTTTTGCTATAGGGCGCATGTGCTCGCCAGAAAGACAGAGTGAGAGACAGAGAGATAGAAAGTGAGAAATCACCCCCTGGGGAGGGGTGGGCATGCTGCAATCTCTTCTCCTCCATTCTCCTCTCCGGATCTTGGGCACGCACTCACATGCCCCCGGCGTGAGTTTAAGCCACCGAGTCTGGGACTCGAACCATGGTGGACTACATGGGAGTCCAGCGACATAGCCGTTAAGCTAACTGCTGGTCCCAGTGGCTTTGCTTTTTCTAAACTAGCTTTGGTGAAGAAAGAGAGCAAGCGTGGCCTTTATGACAAAGAATCCAGCAGGCTCTAGTCCTTGAAGCAGTTCACTGGTAAGAAAATTACGAAAATGTTTATTTCTTCAAAAGGGGACCACTTTTACATTGTTGGTGGTTATGTAAGTTAGTGCAGCAATTATGGAAAACAGTATGGAAAAGCTAAAAATAGAACTATGAAATGGTCCAGCAATCCCACTAGCAGGCATGTATCCAATGCAAAAGAAATTAGTATGACATAAAGACATCTGCACCCCAATGTCTGTGGCAGCACTATTCCTAATGGCCAAGATAGAATCAATTTAAATGTCCACTGACTGATGAATCGGTAAAGAAAATGTGGCATAGGCACAATGGAGCACTATTCAGTCATTAAAAAGAATGAAATCCTGTCATCTGAGGTAACCTAAGTGAGCATGGAGGACATTGTGTTAAGTGAAATAACTCAGGCCCCAAAAGAGAAAACTGCATGTTCTCATTTGCATGTGAAAACTAAAAGAAACCTCATAGAAGCAGAGTAGAAGAATGCCTGCTGGAAGCCGGGATGGGTAGGTGGAAGAAGAGAAAGAAAGATGTTCATTAATGGAAACAAAATTACAGACAGCTCAGATGAAAAAGTTCTAGTGTCAAAAAGTATGATAGAACAATATTTAATATATTTCAGAGTAACTAAAAAAGGGGACTTTGAATGTTCCCAATACAAAATAATGACTAATGGCTGAGATGAGGGATATGTTAATTATTGTGGGCTGATCATTACACATTGTATTCTTGTACTGAAAAATCACTTTGTGCCCCCTAAATATGTACAATTATTACATCAATTAAAAATGTTTGTCTCCTCACACAAACACGTGTGTGTGCTTGCTTTGAGCCACAAACACTGTTTCACTTTTGCCTTGTCTGAAAAGGAGATCAGGAGAGAACTTAGTGTCTGCAACTCTCAGCTTACACTGTCACTTTTGGAGGAAGGTGACGTGTGCATCCAGTCTAATTAGCCAGCTTCTTTTCAGGTTGCTCTAGCTTATTGTAGTATTTTACTGGAGATGTCATAGCAAAGCACCACAACTGGGCGGCTAAGAAAAATAGAAACTGTCTCACAGTGCCACAGGATATAAGTCTTTTTTTTTATTTTTTAAAAATTTATTTATTTATTTTTGTATATACATTCAACCACATTGTTTAGCTTACAATGTGAGCATTTCAATATGTGAACATTTCTCCCCAGTCCCGTTGATCAAAATACCTTCAACCAATAACACCACACCTCCCCATCCCGTCAATGCTCTACCTCTGTATCCCTTCTCCAAATGTCCTTCGTTAGGCTCCACTTCTCCACATACACCTCATCTGACAGTCACACCCATCTCTTGTGTTTGTACAACTGTTAGTCCATCAGTTTCAGTCATAGAGTGCAGACATTCGGTATATGTTAAGTGGGGACATACAATGTCTCTCCTTCGTAGCCTGGCTTGCCTCACTCAGCAGTAAATCTTCCATATTCTTCCACTTTCTGTCAAAAGCCAGAGTTTTGTTGGTTTTTATGGCTGAGTAGTATTCCATAGAGTATATGTGCCACAGTTTTTCAATCCACTCATCCATGCGGGGGCATTTGGGTTGGTTCCATGACTTAGCAATCGTGAATAGTGCCACAATAAACATCGATGTGCAAGCACTTTTCCAATGAAGAATTCTTCTGTCCTTTGGGTAGATACCAAGGAGTAGGATTGCTGGATCATATGGTAGATCTATTTGTAGAATTTTGAAGAATCTCCAAATTATTCTTCACAGTGGCTGGACCAATTTACATCCCACCAGCAGTGTAAAAGAGTTCCCCTTTCACCACAGGATATAAGTCTTAAATCAAGATGTCAGCGAGACAGGCTCACCCTGAGGCTTCTTGTGGAGACTCCTTCCTCCTATCTTCCCAGCTCTTAATGGTAATGGCCCTCTTTGGCATTCCACAGCTTATAGCTGTGTCGCCCTGGAGGAGTCCAACCCAGCGAGGCCCCAGGATCTGTCTGAGCCCCCCAGACCTTTGAGCTCCTTCAGGTCAAAATCAATATGCTGGCAAAGCCACTGCTGTGCACCCCCTGACCTTGGAACAAAGCTTGGGTCAATTAGCATGTCAGCAAGGCTGCTTGCTATTTGCTCCAGAAAACTGGTAGCCTTGCTGGGAAGCGACCCCCCCTCTGACTCCCCAATTTACTACTATAAAAGAATCGCATAGCTCTCTTATACATCCTGAGTATATGATAAAATTTTCCAGGAACTCCCCCAACTGCTCCCCTTTGCTATAATCACCTACTATTAATTACAATGCTTTATCTCCATGGTCACAGTAGAGGGTGGGCTGAAGTTCTATCTTGGCGGAAATGGTCTTTGGAAGGCCCTTCAAAATACATTTAAGGTAAACTTAATCCTTTCTTTATGTAAAATAGGATTAGGCCAAAACTGGCCCAGGACCACCCCCCTGCCTTCACCAAGCGAAATAGATAAATATTTTAGGACTCCTCAAATCAAGTTTTAGATCCCTATAAAACTATGTAAGTATCATTCTTTATTAAGATCCATAGGAACTAATATCTATTCTTGAGATTTTCTTTTCTCAGAGCCATTCCCAGTAATCACAAGATGGCTGCTGTGCTGCTGCTTACAGGAACCACCTTCCTGAAACTGCATTCTATGGAGACCCACCTACAATTGCGGAAATGCCCGACACCCACCCTTAATCCAACCCTGAATACAATCTATGTTCTCTTTTGTTAAAACCTTTATGAGCTGATAATTGAAAGCACGCAGCCCCTCTCCCATTTACTTGCATGTAACACATTTTCAATAAAAAGGCACGATGATTCCTAGCAGTTGTCACTCCTCAGAAAACGATCTTTGGGGAGTGTCCGGCATAGGACGTGCGTGAAAAGTCATCGAGGCCTGTGTCTTCTGTCTACCTGCGCCGCCTCCGTCGAGATAACCCACCCCCGCCGAGGCTGGTCCCCGACATCGCCCCATTTTCTGTCTCTATCTTCACAAGGCTGTCTTCCCTCTGTGTGTGCCTCCTCAGTGTCTGTTGGGATCTCATGGCCTTCTTACAAAGACCTAGTTATTGTTAGGGCCCACCCTATCTAGGATTAATTCATTTTTACTTCTATCTGCACTAAGTATATTAAGGTCACATTCTGAGGTCCCAGATGGATGTATTTGGGGAGGGGGAGACATCATTCAACCCATGACACTCACTATAACTCATATCGTCTTTGCAGCATCTATCAGGGTCTGCAAGTATTTCATTATATGCATTCCTTATTTATTGACTGAATCCTTCTACCACCCTCTCTGCTATGACATACTAGAGTATAAGCTTCATAACAGCTGAGACTTTTCCTACCTTATTGTATGCTGTAAGCTTGACATCGAGTAGAGACTTGAAAAGGTTTTTGTTCAATTAATTGTTTAACTGATTTCAAGCTCAATTTTAATAGCTTACCTCTATTACAGTTTGCTCCTCTTCTCATTAAAATGGTTTTGAGTTCTCCTGTTTATCCTCAACTAAAATCCTTTTTGGAAAAGGGATAGAGAAGAAATTATAAACAAATAAAAGACTGCTGCTTGGAACTCTCAATGTATTTTTCCTTAGAAAGAATGTGATGAACAATGATTAAATTCTCAGGCAACCTTTTAAACTTAGAAAAATGTAAATTTAAAGACTTATAAAGTATATTTATTTATTTTTAAAGATTTATTTATTTAATTTATTATTATTGTTTCTTAATTTGCTATAGGGCACATTTACTTGTGAGAGAGAGAGAGAGAGAGAGAGAGAGAGAGAGGGCGAGCGAGTGAGCTGCCAGATCCTGGACTCAAACTATGATCAGTCATGTGGGAGCCCACTATGCATGCTGGCCCCAATATTTTTTTAACTTTAAATAGGCCAAAAATATTACATATTAGCCATAAAAAAGAATAAAAACTAATATTTTCAGTGTAGTTTTTTTCAATTGGCCCAGGAGCAAGGCAGATTGTACAGATTCATGCCAAATGGTAGGAGGCCAGTTAATGTCTGCCAAATACATCCACTTATAAAAACAGAAGAGGTCGCCAATATATCTGGCCCATCGTAGACCCTCTTTGTTCCTTAAGAGGAGAGCGATAAGGAGTTAGGGTGGAACGGGATTGGGGTTGGGTCTGAATTCCTGATTTTTTGCTACTTTTGGCCTTCGGCTGCTTTTGCAGCACCTTGGGGAATGCTTAGCATGTATCCAGAGAAAATTTTAAGCTTGATGGTCTTGAATAGTGTCCCAGCTTGGTCTGTCTTTTCTGAGCTATGTCTTTCCCTGAGCCCTTGGTAGTATGCTTAGCATGCCATACAGCTAAGAATTTGGGAGCAATCTTTAAAGAAAACAGGCCTGAAAAATTATACAAATGTAGCTGCTATTGCAGTAAAACACTTATGTAAAAATGCTAGAAAGTGAGAGGGATGGTGTGAGACAGGTCAATAGGCAGAACATCTGCTGTCTTTGTTGTCTTACCCAGGTAAAGAGACAAGAATATTCTAGAATACTTTTAGTAAGGCAGCAGCCTCTTTGCTAGATCCTATCCTGCTTGCATCTCTCACACCCTCCACCCCTTTGTAAAGGATTAATGGCATTTAGCTGCAGGACCGAAGAACTGTCAAATAACCAAGTCAGCTTGCAAGAAAGTATGAGTGAGTGACAATAACCAATACTGACTCCATGTTAGAAATTCACGAACACATTTTAGGAGTTTCTGAAAGTCATTCTGGCAAATGACACAACCACTGCAAGGGACAATGATATTGGAGAGTAGATTAATAACCTTTCTTTTTATGACTATCACCTAAAGACGTTGACATCCTCTCTAAAAGGCATTTTTTAAAAATATTTTATTTTATTTTATTTTATTTTATTTTATTTTATTTTATTTTATTTTATTTTATTTTATTTTTTGGAGAGGTTTTTCATTATAGGGCGCGTGCGCTCGCCAGACAGACAGAGGGAGACATAGAGACAGAAAGCGAGAAATCACCCCCCAGGGGGGATGGTCACGCCGCAATCCCTTCTCCTCCATTCTCCTCTCGGGATCTTGGGCACGCACACACACGTGCCTGGTGTTGAGTTTTAAGCCACCAGGTCCAGGATACGAACCGCGGTAGACTACGTGGGAGTCCAGCGACATAGCCATTATGCTAACTGCTGGTTCCCTAAAAGGCATTTTTTTTTAAGAACAAAGGAACATGGTGTGTGAACTTTGTGACAGTTGATTAAAAGATGTGAATGCTGGGATTTGGCCTCATCAGAAGAACAAAGCACTCTTCACCTGTATTCTTGTGCGTCCTGTCAAAATTTAGAAATACATTATTTATTATTTTTAATACAACGTTATTTTAATATAATTATTATTATACTACAACAGGCAAATGCAGTAATTTGCCTCATTACCTACCAGAGTCCTTGCTAAGACAAGACCAAGGGGAGCACATTAAGTTCCTTTCTGAACTTGATGGTGTCTTGTTAAGGCACATCGCTATTCTTTTGGGTGTGTTTAGCAATGAAGAGAACATGAGCTGTTTTAACAGCTAAACCGCAGATTCTTAGGGAGTTAGCAAAGTACAAGTTGATTTCTGGTTGGTGTTACTGTCCAGCATGATTGCTTTTGTGCAGCTGGCCTTCTTAGTTGGTCATTCTAGTGCCTATGCTCCTCCTATTCTGTAGACTCACTCTTCTGGGCTCTGAGAACCTTCTCTACTCAGAGGGCAGATGGAGAAAGAGGGTAGAATATCAAACATGGCAGGCATTGGTGGACCAGGCCTGCAAATAGCTCTCCTCATTTCTACCACATTCCATTGGTTAACACTCAGTTTTATGCCCACCTACTTGCAAGGGGAACTGAAATATGTAGTCTATCTGGGTGCCCAGAAAAGAGAGGAAATGTGTAAGATGAACTCATCTCTGCCACAAAGTGCAATGTTTAGACCTTGGTCTTTCCCACAGGCAGATGATGTAGAAGAAATAGCAGATGTGGGCCTAAATTAGGTTCCCTGGTGAGCTCAGAGTGGAGTTTTAGAAGGGGTCTGCAATCTTTGGAACCCCCACGTGCATTACACTCCCATGGGAAAACACAGGGTTATTCTCAACTGTTTGTGCATTATTAGGTATTATAATTCCCACCACTTATTAGGTGACTGAGACCTAGAGAAAGAAATTATCTGTTCTAGACCACATAGCTAATCATGTCACAGTTCTTAAAAATGATCTCCTAGGAAGATACTGCTAAATTTCCTTCTTTCTCTATCTCCATCTATCTACATATTCTTATTTATATGCATACATGTATTTGTAGTGTATATCTACATGCTTGCATGTAGATATACATATTTATGTAGATATGAATTAAATTAAATAATTTGAAAATTTAGCTATTTTAATGATTAATGTAATTTACTTTGGATACATTACCACTTTTTGACATTTCAGACGAGATAACTACACACCCATGTTTACTGCAGCATTCCGATCACTAAGATAAGGAATCAGCCTAATTGCTTATAGATAGATTAACTTGTGTGCTGCCTGTCAACTGCCCCCATGTTAGTGAGCTATAAAGATGAATGCATAAAGAAAATGTTTATTTACATCATGGAATCTATTCAGCCATAAAAGAAATATAATCCTATCATTGGCAGCAACATGAACGGACATGGAGGTCATGAATATGTTAAGTGAAATAAGCCAGGCACAAAAAGACAGACTGCGTGATCTTGCTCATTTGTGGAATCTAAAATCATTGATTTTCTGTAAGGAGAGAATAGAGTGGTATCACCAGAGGCCTAGGAAGTGGGAGAGGACGGGGATTGTCTGGGCAATGGGCACAGTTATAGATAGGAAAAATAAATGGTCTATTGCACAGCAGGGTGACTATAGGTAGTTAATAATAGTGTGTATTTCAAAATAGCTGCAAGAAAGGAACTTGAATGGTCTTACCACAGAGAAATGATAAAAAAAATTAAAGGTTATGCATATGCTAGTTACTTTAATTTTATTACCACGCATTGTAAACATATGTCATAATAAGTCTATTCAATTATTACACATACATTTAAAAATAAGGGGAAAAAAGCTAACACAGAAAAGTAAGAAAAGCAGTCGACACAGTTTGCTTTGGGGACCAAAAAACAAAACCCAACCAAGAATGTTTAAGATAATAAATAATGTATTTCTAAATGATTTATTAACAACCTCTTATATAATGCCCACCATGTACCAGATACCAAGAGCCTTAAAATTATTTACTTATTTAATCCTCATAATAACCCTAACCAGGGGGGGGGGGGCAACTAAATACGGATATAAAAGAATTTTTATATCCGTATTTAGATGAGAAATTGAGATCTAGAGGGAGTTACGTATCTTGTCCATTGTCATAAATGTAGTTCGTGGTTAGAGCCAGTATCTGAACTCAGAATTTAGCTCTTCAGCCAGTTTTGTGGGCTAAAACCTTTCTATATGTTCTGAGCCCCCATCAGAACATACAGAGACAGAGCACGTCACTCAGCGGCTCTCAGGTGCACAGGTTCATTCCTCAGAGGCACCAGGTGTGCAGGTTCTGTTCAAATTCCAATATCTAGGTCCTTTCTATATTTCACTGCTGGCTGGGCTTTACCGTATGGCATGAAATCAAGGTGGCTGTTCGCAGAGCTGGGGCAATCCATTTCCTTAGGTTTATCCAATGAGGGAGAGAGACTAGTTTCTTTTTCTCATTCCAGAGTCTGCCTTTCCTTATGTTTCATTGACCCAAACTTGTCCAACCTGCCTTTCATTCCTGAACCCATCACTGGTAAGGATATGGATTAGCATGATTGGCTCAGCTTCAGGTAAATCATTTCCTTTGAAGTGGGTCATATGAACAAGGTCACTATAGATGCCTACATTTCTAGGCACAAACCTGATACTGATGGATTGTCATATTTGACTTAAGCAAGTCATGCTTGGCAGTCTGTGGTATTTAATTGTAATAAAATGACTTCTTAATATGTCAGAATATTTTATATATGTTATCTCATTTCCCAGTTGATAGATAGGACAAGTTTTATGATTCCTGTTTCATAAATCAGAAAGCAATGTTTCAGGCAGGATATATGTTTTCCAAAGTAACACAGCTTGTTAGTATCAGAACAAAGAATTGAATCTATGTCTCTTAATTTGTGGTGCTGTCACCTATCAACTTGCTACCTCATGTTAGGGAGGTATAAAGTCATACACTAAAAGAAATGCCTAGGTAGAGGAGGTATCTGGGTCATTTTCGGCTGATTTGATTTATTTTTAAATTTCTAAAGTAGGACTTAAGCATTTTCTATTTGTCTCAATTCTCCTGGGTAGTTTCTAACTAGATTTTTGCCTGTTTAGACTCAGCTTGAACGTTCTACTTTTTGCTATCCCCAAGGATTTGGGCTATTAAAAATTCCTAATGCTGGAAGCCTTTATGCATGAAGAAAAAGTTTAGAAAGAGTATTATAGCAGCCAAATCTTCAGGACATGATGCATTTCCTCTGCAAGGAATTAAAACTTTGGGAACTTCTTTGTTTCATTAAAAGTATAAGGACAAGCATTAATTAACAGGAAAATTATTAAAATAATGCATAAAACATGTCCTGCTGGTCTCTAGAATCTGACAGTCTTAATTTTCTTTTCTTTTGCTCTGTAGGTTCTATAAATAGTGTCCAAAAACTTAACCAGCATGTCATAAGTTAATTCATTTGGGTGAATAACTGTAATTATAACTGTAGAGGGGTATGACTTTCAGAACAGTCATGTTGGGAGATGTTGGTGTTTATGACTTAGTGAAGCAAAGCCATGTCTCACCATGGCAGTGAGGGGTCAGCATGTTGTTGGCTCTGCCATGACCCCTATTCATTTCTGAACATTTATAGAAATAAGAAATTAGAGCTGGAAGTATCTTGTAATGTCTGGTGCATAGTAGATACCATATATATTTTTTGTGTAAATGGTGCATAATAGATTCCCCACCTTTTTTAAATGAGAAAAATAAAACTCAGAGAGGGGAAAGTGATTCAGATTCACATGGTCTATTATAGTAGTGCCAAGACCAAGACGTAATGATCTTGGCTTCTACTTGAATGCTCATTCTGCCAAATTATGAGTTGAGAAATGCCCTTGCTAATGTGACTCAAAACAAATATTTAAATAAAATCTGTAACATAGGTATGCAGAGTTATAGAAAAGGTGCTCTTTACCTAGAGGGGTCTTTCAGTGAGGAGTTTGATCAGAGAAAGTAGCATGAGGATTACAAGGTAACTAAGTTTTAGACTGGTGGAAAGAGCAAGGTGAGGGATTTCAAAGTCTTAGTGCACAAACTGGCTGTTGATCCTTTGTACTAAGGAATTCTGGGGAGCTCTTATATTAACTAATATCAATAAACTATTTCCATGTGCAAGGGTTTCTTAGAATGGTAAAGTCGTATGGACAAAGACAATGGAAAATAAATCATTTAAAGCAGTTGGAGGAGGCTGTGTAGGATACATTATTTCAGTTCTCAGAAGGGAAAGGAAGAAGAGCTGCAGATATCTGGAGAGTGGGCAACTCAGAGAACAACCCAAGATAGAGACAAGCAGAGCGAGTGATGGAGTAACAGTGACTTAAGTGAGCAAATAGGGCCAGGAAGTCTCTGAAGAGAGAAAAGGAATGCAAAAAAAAAAAAAAAAAAAAAAAGATAAACCACAGGTTCTTTCTCACTTAAACTTTGCAAAGAGTTTTACATCAAAATGACCAAAGACCAGAAATGTGTCATGAAGTGGAGAATCTTCAATTTATAGCAAAGAATTTCTGTGAAAACAGATCAGCAGGTCAAGAGCTGAAACTGTGTGTATTCACCTCCCTAGAATAAACCCCAAAGTGTGGAGGAAGATCCCCTCCCAATGCTGTATGGGGCACAGTCATACTATAATCCCTTCTCCTTCATATTCCCCTCTTTTGGGGATTTTGGGCATACGTGCACATCCTCCCAGTGTGTATTTTAAGCTGCCATATCTGGGACTATAACCGTACATTCAGCCATATGGGATATAGCTGCCTTTACCACCAGGTCACAGGTGGGTCACAAGTCCCTTCTAATATAAATATTAACATTGACAAAAAAATTGTGAGAATTTTTTCTGACCTTATTTTACTGCTCAAAAAGTATGTCATTAATATACGTAATATTTGTTATTATTCACAGCATTAGAAACAATAGCTTCAGTACAGACTGTCTTCTGAAAATATCAAACCACTTTCGAGTCTTTTATCTCAGCAGGCAGAACCTGGCACATGGCATGCTCATTCTAGCAGATCTTAAGAGTTATTAATCAAATATGAATACATGTTATATATTCATATTTCATTGTAAACATTTACCGATTGTGTTTCTCTCGGGTACAACACTTAATGAGTTCAAAGGGGAAAAAAAAAAAAACAAACCAAAAAACCTCTTGAAAGTAGCTGCCCAAGACAAAATACAAATATCAGAGAGGGACCACAGATTGCGTAATGGTTATATCGCTAGATTCCCATGTAGTTGGCCATTGTTCGAGTCCCAGACCCAGTAGCTTAAAACTCACACCAGGCACAGTGCATGTGTACCCAAGATCCCGAGAAGAGAATGGAGGAGAGAGGATTGGATTGTGGCATGGTCATCTCCCTTGATGGGGGGTAGCTAATGCCCTATAGCACATGCCCTATAGCAAAAATCTCTTTTAAAAACAAACAGATTTAAAAAAAAATGGCAAGTATCAGAAGGTAAAGCTGATTCTGTAAGTTTGCCCAATGACCAACCCAACATCACAAGCCATTCTTGGTACAGTAGAATGTAATTTGGAACCCTCAAAATAGGGAATGCATAGTTAATGCATTGTATCACAGACATCCAAGATTAATTTCATAAAACTTAAATGTATTAAGGGAGCCAAAGAGATGACAGATTGAACCAACCAACGATGGTTACTATGATAAAAACAAGAGCCTGAGAAATTGACAAAAAGAAGCTTCATGTGACTGAGTTTATTTCAAGCATGTAGGAATGACTTCAAGGTTGCCTCTTCACTAGAAATGCTCTTCCTGAGCAGATTCTGTCTAGGGTAGTGACCAAGATGAAGATGCAAAGGATCATTGTCTTCCCCCAAGACAACCCCACCATGTCTGTATGACCACGTCAATATACAATGCAAGAACATATCCAAATGTTTCTTATCCTCAAGCCTCAGTCTTTGCCTGCTCTGAATGGACAATATAGTTTCCATATTGCAAGTGCTGGCTCCTGACTAGATGAAGTATTTTCAACATGTTGTCACCAAGGCTCAGCAGAGAGAAACATTTCCAGAAGTTCTATGATTGGATGTTCCTAATTGTAGTTGTTCAGTAAAAAGCTAGTTAATAAATGCTCATAATTTTTATTAATAATCACATCTACCTGCCATTTGCTTTCAATATTTAAATATTAATAAACTTGGTTTTCATGTAAACATTGAAGTTTTGAGTAAGCCTGCATTGGAGAGATCATGTGAAATCACCAGGCCAAACTCTTGGAAAACCAAACTGAGAATTTGTTTTTTTAAGAGATTTTTGCTATATGGTGTGTGTGCTCACCAGAGAGACAGAAACAGGAAGTGAAAAATTATTTCCTGGGGAGAATGGCCACTCCATAATCCTTTTTCCTCCATTCTCCTCTTGGAATTTTGGGCATACATGCATATGTGCCTAGTGTGTTTTCAGTTGTAGGGTCTAGAACTTGAACTGTGGTCAACTACTTGGGGAGTCCAGCAATGTAACCATTATGCCATCTGGTGGTCTCTCTAATTAAAAATTTTATGTGTACGAATGGTCCTGTTTTATTTTATTTTTTTTAGAGAGAGATTTTTGCTATTGGGTGCATGTGCTTGCTGGAGAGACAGAGAGACAGAATGCAAGAAATAACTCCCCATGAGGGGTGGCCATGCTGTAATCTCTTCTCCTCCATTTTCTTCTTGGGATTTTGGGCACACATGCACATGTGCCTGGTCTGAGTTTAAGCTGCTGGGTCGAGGACTTGAACCATGGTCAACTCTGTGGGAGTCCAGTGATGTAGCCATTATATCATCTGCTGCTCCCCTTGTTTTGTTCTTTAAAGGTGTAGAAAACTAGTCCCATACCATTACTAAGAATCCTTTTGTAAAAGCATTAAAACAAATGACAGAAGGTCTCTAGTTTACCTTGCTTTAGACCCTTGCATCTTTTCTTTAATTTTTCCCCTTTCTACTTTTTGTTGTTACTGTCTCTATCCCAGAACCTTAATTAGTTGAGAAACTGCAAGGTTTGCCAAAGTAGCTCTCCGAAGTCATGCTTAGACAGTTAAGAAACAACATGGCACTAACTACCCCAAGCAAGAGGTACTAAGTTTAGAAGAACAATCTCTTACTTGTTCTAACTGCAACTTTTGCAGTTAGATTAATGACAAAAACAGCTGTCGTAGCTGAGTTATAAGGGCACATATCCCTCCCTCTCACTCACCTTTTAAAACTTCTATGCTGGGGACCAGCAGTTAGCGTAATGGCTATGTCGCTGGACTCCCACATAGTCGACCACGGCTCGCGTCCCGGACCTGGTGGCTTAAAACTCACGCCGGGCGCATTTGTGTGCGTGCCCAAGATCCCGAGAGGAGAATGGAGGAGAAGGGATTGCAGCGTGGCCATCCCCCCTGGGGGGTGATTTCTCGCTTTCTGTCTCTATGTCTCTCTTTGTCTGGTGAGCACAAGCGCCCTATGGCAAAAACCTCTCCAAAAAAAGAAAAAAAAAAAAAAAAAAAGAAACAAAACTTCCATGCTGCTTTGGCTCAGAGAGAATCTGACCTCCAGTATTCCCTACTATGCAACAGTTGAATATACCTAGACGGATTTTTGCCCTGTGTTCTCTCCCAGCCAGTTCAGAAGTTCCTTTATAACTGAGTTTAGTATACCAGATGGCAATTGCTTTTTTGTTACTTACAAAGAACATAGCTTCTTGACAGCAGGGCCTGTGTACTTTTTTTGACACATAAGAAATATTCATACATTTTCTAAATGAAGGATTGCATGCGCTGAGTTATGTGGGTATAACATAGTGATGCCTTCTTATTAAGCTCGCCTGACTTGAAGTCTGGTTATGCTTCTTAAGCTGACCACAGCTCAGCATTTGACTATTTCAAAGAACTTGAATTTGGAGAAATACAGTATCTGAAGAGTTTTTTTTTTTTTTTTTTTTTTTTTTTCTTTTCTTTTTTTGGGAGAGGTTTTTGCTATAGGGCGCGTGCGCTCGCCAGACAGACAGAGAGAGACAGAGAGATAGAAAGCAGGAAATCACCCCCCAGGGGGGATGGCCACGCCGCAATCCCTTCTCCTCCATTCTCCTCTCGGGATCTTGGGCACGCACGCACACGCGCCCGGCGTGAGTTTAAGCCACCGGGTCCGGGACGCGAACCGCGGTCGACTACGTGGGAGTCCAGCGACATAGCCATTACGCTAACTGCTGGTCCCCAGTATCTGAAGAGTTTTTGATTTCACTACCATCCAAGGAAAACACTCCAGGTATTATTTCCACACTTCAATTGTCACCATGCTTTAGATATTAAATAAGTGAGTCACTATTGATCCGTCTTAGCAAATTATTGCTAGACATTACACCTGGTGGCAATATTTTCATGTTAGGGTTATTGCTGCCTCTACTGGCTCTATCTTCTTTTTTTGCAGGTTGTTTAACAGGCTTAAGTATCATGGGTATTTTTAAGTTTCTTCACAGACTCGGTAGTATAAACTTGATATGTGATGATTCCTTTCAATGAATGAAATGCTGTTGTTTTCTACACTGGCTGTTTCTTTGAAGACCCAGATATTTGGAATGTGACTCAACATCCTTGGGTATGAGGTCTTGATGGATCTATTTGCTTAGTCTTGGCTTAGAAAAAATGCTTTTCACTTTTTAAGTTTTTTTTTTTTTTTTTTTTTTTTTTACTGTAGTCTTGGCATATTAAACTTAAGGTTAATAGCCCAGACTATGGTAGGTTCCCCTTAAATGCTCATTGGCTGAGGAAACAGGTCAGTTATATGCCGTAGTCAGGCCAGCTGGTGGCATGGTGGGTAAGACAGCTGGATTCTACCTGGTCGACTATGTGGTTCAAGTCCCAGATATAGTGGATTGAAAAGCATGCCAGATGCATGCACGTATATGCTCAAAATCCCTAAATGACAGATGGAGGAGAAAGGATCATGGCATGATCACCCCACCCCCATGAGGAGGGCTTTTTCACTTCCCTTCTCTCTCTCTCTCTCTCTCTCTCTCTCTCTCTCTCTCTCTCCCCCCCCCCCTCCCTCCCTCCCTCTCTCTCCTTCTGGTGAGCACACATGTCCTATAGCAAATTACCAAAAAAAGAAAAAAGTCATAATCATTGCAATAAATTCTGATAGAAATGAAAACAGGTGTCATCAAAGAGAAGCAGGGTTAACACAAACACAATAATTTTAGGTACCCTCCATTTTTTTTCCTTTCATCTTTTTTCTTCTCCTTGACTCTCAGCTTGATAGTAAAAAGAATCCTCAGGCTATTGGCATCAGAATTTACTGTTCTCTAAATCAGTGTTCTCCAAAGTACAGTTCATGGGATTTTAGTCCCATAGGTACAGATGTCACCTTGTCTCACAATGTAGCAGATGCTGGGAGTGACCATCTGTCTCTTCTTGGCGCATACTGTTCCAGGAATTTGGATGGCTTCCTCCTGCAAGCTCTTGGAACTCTTTACCCAAGAGCTTTCTACAGAGGACTCAGTCCACGGCAGGACATAATAGAGGTGCTAAGAAACTGTGAGCCCAGAGATTAGCCTTTACTCAGGTGCAGAAGTGAGCTCTTAGGCAAAATCCCCAGCTTCTTTGTCCCTGAAGTGGGACAACTCTGAGGTAAGTTTGACACTGTCTCCAAGAAGTCTCTGGAGGGAGCCACAGAGATGTGTTCATTAATACATCCTGTATTTGCTTTCTTCTCTATTCTTAGTAAACTATTTATATTCAGATTCTTTTGTTAGGTCCACTTTTCATGGAACTAATACTAAGGTGCACATCAGATGACTTTCTTAGTCAAAAAAACTTGGGAGGTACTGGGATAAAGCTACACAGTATCTACTTTTCAGAATTTTTTATTTGCTAGTATTTCTTGTGAATCTCACTGGAAGGATATTCCCAAGTTTAATTAGGGTTGTGCCTCCTTACTCCATCCAAGCATATTAGGATTAATTTGTGAGGAAAAAACTTGAGCACCTTATTATTTTACGTTAAGGATTTCTTTTTCTTTTTTTTAGAGGTTTTTGCTATAGGGCACGTGTGCTCGCCCGACAGACAGAGACAGAGAGACAGAAAGCGAGAAATCACCCCCCAGGGGGGATGGCCACACCACAGTCCCTTCTCCTCCATTCTCCTCTTGGGATCTTGGGCACGCATGCACACACGCCCGGCATGAGTTTAAGCCACCGGGTCCGGGACTCGAACCGCGGTCGACTACATGGGAGTCCAGCGACATAGCCATTATGCTAACTGCTGGTCCCAGGATTTCTAAAACTGTTTATCATTGTCTCATTCTCTTAGAATTATCATCAGAGTATTGCACGTATTGAAAACCATAAGAAGGGGGTCAGTAGGTGGTGTGGTGGTTGAGGTACTGGACTCCCACATGGCTGACCATAGTTTGAGTCCCAGAGCTGGTAACTTGCTTTTTTATGTTCCCTTTCTCTCTCTCTCTGTCACTCTCTGATAAGCACACATGCTCTATAGCAAATTTAAATAATAATAAATAAATAAAATTAAATAAATAATTTTTTTAAAAGACAACCATAAAAAGTAGAGAAAGACTCTGATTTTGAATCCAACAGTATCTTATGTCACAACCTCTTTTATAAGATTAACTTGTGAGGAGCACACTAAAATCTTACTTCTGTGGCTGCTATAATTCGAATGTGTCCGTGAAAGTTTGGGAATTTGGTTGTATTATGAAGGCATTAAGAGGAAACTGAATTTGACTATAGGATTAAGAAGTAGAGACTCTGAGAAATGATTAGAATTGAATAAATTTATTAGAGTGGGGTCCTCCCCCTGAATCCTGGTGGGTTTATAAAGAGAGAAGGAGACCGGTGCAGAGACACATGGGCACAGACATGTTCTGCTCTTCTCTGCTCTGGCCCTCCGCCATGTTGTGATGCAGTAAAAAGACCCTCATCAGATGCTGTCACCATTCTCAGGACTTCTTAGCCTCCAAAATAGTGAAGTAAACCTTTGTTCTCTGAAATTACCCAGACTCAGGCATTTCTGTCACTAGCAATGCAAAGGACTAGATCTGAGACACTCTAACATGAGAAAACATCCTTATAAGAATGTTTAGCAACAAGATGATTAGCCTTAAAAGATCAGGAATTTTTATACTGGAGCCATTATTTATGAGCAGTTTTTATAATGCATTATGATTTTTAAACAGTGAGAACTCTGAGCCACGGCAAAGTCATAACTTTAGCTTTATTTTGGAGGATTAGAGGTGAGAAGACAGTTAAATCAAATGATGGGTAACTTCAGTCCCTAAGAACCTGGCAAGGAAGTAACAGAATGATAAATGGAGTAACATTTTAAACCCTTGGCTATGAGAGAAATACTCTCAACACTGATTTAGAAAGATGGATGTGATTCCTGTTTTCATAAATGAGAAAAATTAAACTCTCAGAAAGGTTAAGCGAAGTAGCCAAAGTCACTCTGCTAAAAAAATATCAAGTCCAGGACTAAAAATGAAATCTCCTGCCTCCTAGTCCAGAGCTCTTTTCCCTATTCGACATTGATTTTGTGTGAGGCAGGCAAGAGGATGGGAACAGAGAGATACTGGAAGTAACAAGGGTAAGAATCTGAGAGAAGGACAGAGTGCGAAGTTTGTATTACATTCTTTGAACTTGGTGTATCTTTGGACAGAAATAAAAGTCAGTTTTGACTTTCTCTTTCTGTCATGTTTCTTCTTTTCTTCCTTAAACACATCCTGGTGGTGAGGGTTGTAAATAAGAATTCCACCCCAACAACGTCTTATGTCACAACTTCTTTTGTCTACTCATTTATATCATTCTGACAAATTCCATTTGGATTTCTAAATGCTTGATTTCAGGAGAGGGTCCTGAGTTAAACATGGTCCCTTGGGACCAGCAGATGGCATAAAGGTTATGTTGCTGGACTCCCACGTAGTTGACTGTGGTTCAAGTCCCAGACCCGACGGATTAAAACACACTGGGCATGTGTGCATGTGTGCCCAAAATTCCGAGAGGATGGGACCAGCAGTTAGCGTAATGGCTATGTCGCTGGACTCCCATGTAGTCGACTGTGGTTCAAGTCCCGGACCCAGCGGCTTAAGCTCACGCCGGGCATGTGTGTGTGCGTGCCCAAGATCCCGAGAGGAGAATGGAGGAGAAGGGATTGCGGCGTGGCCATCCCCCCTGGGGGGGGAGGTGATTTCTCGCTTTCTGTCTGTTTCTCTCTCTCTGTCTTTCTGGCGAGCACACATGCCCAGTAAGAAAAGCCTCTCCAAAAAAAGAAAAAGAAAAAAAAATTCCGAGAGGATAATGGAGGAGAAGGAATTGTGGCATGGCCATCGTCCCCTTTCCCCCGGGGATGATTTCTTGTTTTCTGTCTCTCCAGTGTATGCACATGCCCTATAGTAAAACTCTCTAAAAAAGAATGCTCCATTTTTCTTGATTTAAAGGAGCAGGAGTAAAAAGTTTTTTAATTTACTCTTCAAACATCTTCAACAGAGAGCTTAATGGTCTAAATGGGAAAGATCTGCATTGTATATTTACTCATTTATCACTAATGTTACTTAAATATATAAAAATAATTAAGGTGTAGACTCTGTGGACTAGTGATTAAATCAGCCAGATCCCATATGATCCACCACTTTGCATGAGTCCTGGATCTGGGGGCTTGAGAAACACACCAGGTACATATACATGTATAACCAAAATCTTAAAAGGGGGGAGAAATGGATGCCAAGTGATTGTGACATGACTGTGTCTCATGGGAGTGGGAGGAGGGAGCCTTCTCCTCTCCCTCTTTCTCTGTCTCTGGTGAGCACATGCACCCTCTAGCAAAAAGGAAAAATAATTTAAATTATAAACCATTATTTCTGGAATTACTCAACATGCTTACTTTTTTTTTTTTTTTTTTTTGTAGAGGTTTTTGTCTTAGGGAACGTGTGCTCCCCAGAGGGAGGGGAAGAGAGAGAGACAGAAACAGTGAGAGGAAAAGTGAGAAATCCCACCTCCCTCGCCCTTGAGGTAGCCATTCTGCAATTCCTTCTCTCCAGTCTCCTCTCAAGATCTTGGGCATGCACGCACATGCACTTTGTGTGTGTTTCAAGCCACCAGCTCTGGGACTTGAACTGTGGTTGTCCATGTGGGAGTCCTGCAACATAACTGCTATGCCATCTGCTGGCTCCAGCATGCTCACATGTGCTTATAAAGATTTTTAAACAGTTACAATGTGAGATAGGTGACATAGAGGGGCTGGAACAAGGTTCTTCAGATGTCTGTGCTGTGCATGTTCTAAATCAGCATCCAATATGTGGTGCTATTTCTCTAATTGCCAGAATTGGAGACACCAAGAATCAAGGGGTGGAAATGGGAGTGACAACACTCATTATTCCTTGTGATCCAGTAGGAACATTTTTGCTTCCTGTTCCCATTGTCCTCATGCTTTGCTGGCATATTATTCTTAGTTTCAGTGGGAGGAGTGCTTCCACCAGGACACACAGCAATGAATTGCAAGTTAGACTGCCACCCTCTCACTTTGGATGATGCATGCCTCTGTGTCCATAGGCCAAGATGGCCTATGACCACATGAACTTATGATGGCTAATATTTTATGTCAGTTTGAATGGGATAAAGGATGATTTTTTAAAAAAGGTTTTTGCTGTAGGGCACATGTACTCATTGAAGAGACATAGACGGAGACAGAAAAAGGGAAAGAAATCACTCCCCCTCCCCAAAGAGGGATGACAATGCTGCAATCCTTCCTCTTCTGTTCTCCTCTTGGGATTCTGGTCACACACCCAGCATGATTTTCAAGCATCCAAGTCTGGAGCTTGAACTATGGTTGGCCACATGGGAATCTAGTACCTTAACTACCATGCCACCTGATGGCCCCTAGGATGATTGATTTAAACTGTCAAGGGGAAATTGAACTACTATACAATAGAGAGAAGGAAGAGTATGGTTGGAACGTGGGAGATTCTTTAGGAAATCTTAGTATGGTCATGCCTTGTGATTAAGGTCAATGAAAAACTATAACAATCTAATCCAGGCAGAATTACTAATAGTCCAGATCCTTCAGGAATAAAAGTTTAGGTCACTCAGCCAAATTAGGAACCATGACCAGCTTGGGTGCTTGCTGGAGACAAAGAGAAGACAGAATGGGTAATAGAAGAAGGGAGTTATAAAAACTAGCTATAGGCTCAGCTGCTCTGGCGTACAGGTCATGTCCCACCACTTGGGAGGCTGGAAACCACATGGAAGGCCTGGATTAGGTTCCTGAAACAACCTGAACATGCCAGGTGCAGGTGCATGTGCCTGTAATCCTAGCTAATTGGAAGACTGGGGCAGGAAGATCATAATACAGAGAAATCCTGTTGAAAATGCTTATCTTTGTCTTTCTCCATGACCCCCTCTCTCTGCCCCTTTGCCTGCCAAAAGGGAAAAACAACCCTACCAACATGCGACTAGTTACAAAAATGAGGACATATTGTCATTAATATTTTCTCATTTATTATGAATAAATTTGTGTGCATATATATGTATATTAAGCAAATGTATTTGTTTTCTTTCCTCTTTTAGATTCTCATCATGTAATGTAAGATGTAATGAGTATGTATCAATATTTAAACATTGTAATTTTTACATCAGAGTGTATAGATTATGGGATAGGAAGAGAAAAGGAAATACTACTCAAGAACTGTACATCCTCTTTTGGGGAAGGAATGATTGCATTTTCAATTGTATGTGAAATAATTTTATCACGTTCGCCAGAATTATGACCTTGTTAGTGTTTTTACCTGGAGATTAAGTATGGTTTGAGGAGATGTGTGTCAAGTTGATGAAGAGTGAACTTATGATGGCTAATATTTTATGTCAGCTTGAATGGGATAAAGGTTGCCCAGACAGCTGGTAAATTATTCCTGAGCATGTCTAAGAGGATGTTTCTGGAAGAGATTAGTATTTGGATCACTAGACCGAGGAAAAAAGGATGGCCTTCACCAGTGTGGGTGGGCACCATCCAATCTATTGAAGGCCTGAATAATAAAAAGGGATAAGAAAGGCAAATGCTTTCTCTCTTCTTGGTCTGGTACATCCAACTTATCCTGCTCTTGGGTCTTTAGTCATAGGACTATTGGATCTCAGGCCTTTGGACTCAGAGTAAACTATACCACTAACTTTTGTGGTTCACCAGTTTGCAGATAGCAGATTGTAGTATTTCTCAGCCTCTCTAATTTTTTTTTTTTTTTTTGGAGAGGTTTTTGCTATAGGGCGCGTGCGCTTGCCAGACAGACAGAGAGAGACAGAAAATGAGAAATCACCCCCCAGGGGGGTTGGCCACGCCACAATCCCTTCTCCTCCATTCTCCTCTTGGGATCTTGGGCACACGCGCACATGTGCCCGGCATGAGTTTTAAGCCATCGGGTCCAGGATGCGAACGGCGGTCAACTACGTGGGAGTCCAGTGACATAGCCATTACACTAACTGCTGGTCCCAGCCTCTCTAATTTTTTAAAGTTTATGTATTTATTTCTTCTGAGAGGGAGAGAGCCCCATGAGGGTCCCCAGGTCATAATCTGCCCCTAATCTCAGCCAGCCTGGATCATGGGCACACACATATGCCCAATATGCTCAGAGAGGTCCTGGGACATAAACCCCTGACTTTTCCTGTGCAAATCCACTTGTGTTACCAATGTGTCACTTCTCAGCCCATGAGCCTCCATAACTGAGTGAGCCAATTCCCCTAATGGATCTGTCTCTCTCATTATATACATATATTTATACTTTAGTGGTTCTGTTTCTCTATAGAATACTAATACTACCAACATACTAGACATTTCCATCACCAAAAGGTCCTTCATGTCACTCATTTTATGTACCTAAAGCTTCCCTCCCGTTTTCCCATATTATCAACTTTTAATCTGCTTTTTATTTCTCTATCTTTGACATTTTCTTGAAGAATTATTTTATTTAACTTTATTTATTTAATTTGAGAGACAGAGAGAGAGGGAAAGTGAGAAAGCAAGCCACCAGGTCTGGGACTTGAACCGTGGTCAACCACATTGGAGTCCTGTACTCTTAACCACCACACCACCTTCTGGCTCCTATATCTTTGTCAGTTTAGGAATGTTATGTAAATGGAATCTATAGTACATTTGGGATTGGCTCCCTCCCTCTTCCATTCAGCATAATACATGAGATTATTTGTACGGATGATTATTTTGTATTTTATTGCTGAGTAATATTCCATGGTATCGATATACTACGTAGTATGGTTTAATCATTCACCTGTCGAAAGGCTTTAGACTGTTAGACCTTTTAACTAAATGAATAAGGCTGTTACAGACATTCATAAATAGGCTTTATTTGTGTGGGATAAAAGTTCAGGAGTGCAGTTACTGGGCCTTATGGTAGCTGTAAGCTTAATGTTAACAAGAAATTACCAAATGCTCCCGTCAGGAATATATAAGAGATCCAATTTGTCATCATGGTTGCCAACATTTGGTGTGGTCACTATTTTCATTTTTATTTTTTTATTTGCCAGAGGGTGCATGTGCTTGTTGGAGAGAGACAGAGAAAGAGAAGGAAAGTGAGAAAGCACTACCCACGGGGAATCGTCACTCCACAAACCCTTCTCTTCTGTTTCTGCCTTCTGTCAGGATTTTGAGCACACACACACATATGCCTGGCATGCTTCTCAAGATAAGGGATCTGGACTCGAACTGCACAGTTGACCATGTTGAATCCAGATGCTTTTACCACCACATCACCACCTGGCCCCTGGGCTTTATTGTAGCCATTCTGATGGTAGTTTAACAATAGCTTATTATAGTTTTCATTTTAATTTTCTAATAGCTAATGAACATCTTTCTTATGCTTATTTGCTAACTTATATCTTCTTCAGTGAACTGTTTTTGTCTTTTGCTCATGTTCATGTAACTAGATTATTTTCTGTTTTAATGTTGAGTTCTGAGAATTCTTTACATATTCTGGTTGCCAATAGTTTGTAAAATACAACATTTGCAAATACCTTCTTGTAGCTTATCTTTTCATGATCTTAGCAAGGTCATTCACAGATCCAAACTTTAGAATTTTAATGCAATTCAGTGTATTTTTCCTTTCGTGGATTATGTTTTTAGTTCAAATGTAAGTACTCTCCATCTAGGGTAGATTTTGAGGATTTTCTACTTTTTCCCCTACAATTTCATAGGTTTACTTTTTACATTTAAGCTCATAACCCATTTTGAGTAAATTTTTACTTAGATGGTATTTTTATTTATTTTTTATGCCTATGTATGTCCTATTTCAGTAGAATTTGCTTAAAATGTTGTGTTTCTTCCACTAAAGACATTTTTGGACCTTTATTAAAAAAAAAAAGATGGTGGGACCAGCAGTTAGCGTAATGGCTATGTTGCTAGACTCCCATGTACTCGATCGTGGTTCGAGTCCCAGATCTGGTGGCTTAAATTCACACTGGGCACGTGTGCGTGCGTGCCCAGGATCCCGAGGGGAGAATGGAGGAGAAGGGATTGTGGCATGGCCATCCCCCCTGGGGGGTGATTTCTCGCTTTCTGCCTCTCTGTCTCTCTCTGACCTTCTGGCAAGCGCACGCGCCCTATAGCAGAAACCTCTCCAAAAAAAAAAAGATGGTCACATTTGTGTATCTAATTTTGGTTTGTACATTTCATTGATACATACGTCTAGCCCTCTGCCTGCACCACAGTCTTAACTAGTGTAATTATACAATAAGACTTGAACTTGAGTAGACTATTTCCTCCTACTCCACATTTCTTTTACGAAAAGATTTTAGCTACTATAGTGTCTATCTTTTCATGTACATTTTGTAAGTATCTTATATTTAGCTACAAAAACTCATGCTGGGATTATGATGAGAGTAAAATTAAACGTGTATATCAATTTGAGAATAATTGCTAGCTTTACAATATAAAGCCATTGTTTCTTTTAAATTTGCATGTATTTGCCAGAGCCATTTGAGAGCAAGAAAACACCCTCCATAGGGGATGGTCGTACACAATCCTTTCTCTCTTTATTTCTTCGGGACTTTGGGCATACATGTACATTACCTGGCATGCTTATCAAGCTACCATATTCAGGAGTTGAACCTGGACCACATGGTGTAGGGGATCCAACTACCTCAACCACCATGTCACCAGTGGCCCATTGTTGGGTCTTTCAATCCATAATCATGGTTTTCTCCTTTTATTTTGATTTGTGTTGTTTCTATCACCAGTGTTGTGTAGTTTATAGTGTACAAGTCTTATGCATATTTTATTAGATTTAAACCTGTTTTATTTTTTGAGCAACTGTATGTGATTGTACTCTAAATTATGGTGTCTTTGTGTTTACTGCTAGTATAGAACAACACAAATCATTTTTATATTTTTTAAGAAAAATATTTTACTATAGGATGTGTTCACTCACTGGAGAGACAGAGAATGAAAGAGAGATAGAAAGCGAGAAATCTCCCCCCAGGGGGATGGCCTTACCACAATCCCTTCTTCTCCATTCTCCTCTTGGGATTTTGGGCATGTGTACACATGCACCTGGCACATGAGTTTTAAACTGTGGAGTTTGGAACTCGAACTGTGGTCGACTCTGTGGAAGTCCAGCAACGTACCCCATCTGCGGGTCCTCATTTTTGTATGTTTATCTTGCATCCTGTGACCTTGATCTTTCTAGCTCACTTATTAATCCTGGTGGATTGTTTTTCATTTTTTTGTTTGCTTTTTGTAGATTCCTTTAGATATTGTATGTAGAAAATCATCTTATCTCCAAATAGGGTCAATTTTATATCTTCTTTTCTAATCCTTATGCTTGCTATTTCCTTTTCTTGTCTTGTTGCACTGGCTGTAGCTTTTGGCACTATGGTGAATAACAGTGGTAAGAGCAGATATCCTTGCCTTGTTCTCAATCTTAGGAGAAACTTTGCTGGGACTACACAGTTAACGCAAGCTGAGTATGAAAGAACTGCCCCTCATGCCTAAGAGCAAGGACTTGGCTGAGGAGAACTGTTTGTAAGGTCAACAGTTTTATGAGTTTTGGACCTTTATTGTGTTGCGGTACTGGCCTGCACTCAATTTTTTTTTTTTTTTTTTTTTGCCATGAGCCTTATTGCCGTACTTCGGTACCCCATAAAGGCACCCCCAGCCTTATTATACCTTTTATAATAATCCTGAAGGAATGCGAATCCACTAAGGCAGCGGCTGCAAACGGAATTACTCCCATTAGATTTACCCCACCCTCTTGGAAAATGTCAATGAAGAATGCTACATTTACTTCTCTTACTGGGGATTACATAGATAAGCATTAGAAAGGTTTAGGTTAAAGCTACTAATTGGCAAAACATCTCGGTAGCTGGGAGGGGCTCAGGGACTCATTCACGAAGTGCTATTACCCCAAAGACTATGAGCCACTTTAATCTCAGGACAAGGGAAGATTGCCTTTCCCCAAGCCACAGCCATTGTATAGAGCAACACGTAGAGGGTCCCAAATACACAGTAACCTTTAGGTTAGTCATTAAACTGCTCACAAGACCACATTCTTTTCCCATGTAGACATTAGACTCACTCTCTTAGCTGTGAATTACCCCAGAGATAACATAGGTATTTCACTTTAGTATATATTAACCTTGTCTTTACTAAACCAGACAGGATTTATTTCTAGGCCCTTGAAACCAACAATTTGTTGCCACCCTAGCCTGAGGCTAAAGTTCTCAAGCTGACCTGGGGCTCAAATTTTCAAGCCAATCTGGGACTAAAGTTATCAAGCTAGTCTGGGACTGAGGTTATCAAGATTCCTGGGAGCCCTGTCATCCAAAAGACCCTCCCTGGTAATCAAGATTTAAAGAGAGAATGCACCCAAAAAAATGGACTTCCTCGTTCTAAAAATTATGACTGTTTATACCTAAATAAAACAGACATCATGTTTTATGATTATTGTCTCTATACTTTAAATCCTTTACCTTTTGGAGTAAAATCTTTCACTTAGTTCCCCTCACCCATCCTACTCCTATAAAACTCCTTCTATAATAAATACGCATGACTCCTGGCCATCAGGGCTGCAGTCTGGAGCTTACTCTGGCTGTAGCCGGCTGAGAACATGCTAAGGGGCATTGAGGTCTTGGCCTGATTTTATTCACCCGTGTCGCCTTCCTGTGTACCCACCCTGGCTGGAGCAGGGCTTCTGGCAAAATTTGTTCAATTTTTTTTTAAATCATGAAGCATAATAATTGTTATATAGATACTCTTTATCAAATGAAGGAATTTCCCTTCTATTCCTCTTTTTATAAGTTTTTATTATAAAAAGTGTTAAATTTTGTCACATAAATTGTGACAAAATTGATAAAATAATTTATATAATTATTACATAAATTGATAAGATCATATAATTTTGCTTCTTCTCTGTTAGTACAGTAGATTACATTAATTGTGAACATTGTATCCCTAAAATAAACCCCACTTAGTCATATTATGTAATTCTTTATATATAAAGTTTTTCTTGAGAGGTTTTTACTATACAGCGTGTTTGCTCACCAGAAAGACAGAGAGAGACAGAGAGACAGAAAGCGAGAAATCACCCTCCAGGGGGGGTGGCCATGCCACAATCCCTTCTCCTCCATTCTCCTCTTGGGATCTTGGGCATGCATGCATACGTGCCTGGCGTGAGTTTAAGCCACCGGGTCCGAGACTCGAACCATGGGCGACTACATGGGAGTCCAGCGACATAACCATTGCACCAACTGCTGGTCCCCCATAAAGATATATTTTTATTTGCTACTATTTTATTGTAAATTTTTCTATGAATGTATGCATGCATTTGTTTATTTATCATTAGAGGGTAAATGTACTTACCAGGAAGAGACAAAGAGACAGAGAGAGAGGGATAAAGCAACCCCCAAGGGTGGAATCACACTACACTCCCTTCCTTTCCATTTCTCCATTCCATCAGGGTTTTGAATATGCATAGACATGTCCCCAACATGTGTTTCAAGCTGCCAGGGTTAGGATTCAAGCTGTGGTCAGCCATGTGAGATGCGGTTTCCCCTAACTACTAGGCTATAGGACTGGCCCTGCTATGAATTTTTGCATATATATTCATGGGAAATACTTGTTTTCTCTTTTTGGGAAACATCCTTTTATTTATTTCCTCCATGGGACAAAGAGACACTGAGAGGGTGAGAGAGACAAGAGATAGGACCCTCAACAGGATTCTCAAGCTATGATTTATCCCAGTCTCAGCTGGCCTGGATCATGAGCATTCATGTGACCACCATGCTCAGGGAGGTCCCCGGACATAAACCCAGGACCTTCCATATACTGATCCAGTTGCATTCCCACTATGTCCCCATGTAGTCCCTATAGTTTCATGTCTCTTTTTATAAAGAAGTTTTGCCATAGGGTATGTGTGGTCACCAGAGAGAGACAGAAAGAGAGGAAAAGTGAGAAATCACCCTGCAGGGGAATAGCCACACCACTATCTCTTCTCCACCATTCTTTCAGCATTTGGAGCAGACATGCACATGCGCTTGGTGTGTTTTTCAATCTCTGGGCCTGGGAATTGAACCACACAGTCAGCTATATGAGATTAGAACCTTAATCACCATGCCACCTTCTAGGCCCAGGTCTCTCTTTTAATAACATTGTACTAGTTACTATCTTTGTTTTGAGTGTCAGAGTAATGTTAGTTTTATGAATTGAAATGAATTGGGAAGTTATCCACTCTTTTCTACTTTCTGGGAGAAATTTTACAGATTTAAGTTTTATTTTTAGAGGGAGATTTTTGCTATAGGGTGTGTGAGCTCGCCAGAAAGACAGAGAGAGACAGAGAGACAGCAGTCAAGAACTCACCCTCCCCAAGGAGGCTGGCCACACTGCAATCCCTTCTCCTCCAGTCTCCTCTTGGGATTTTGGGCACCCATGCACAAGTGCCTGGCATGAGTTTCAAGCTTTCGAGTCTGAGACTTGACCTGCATTTGGCCATGCAGGAATTCAGCTGCATAACCATTAATCCATCTGCTGATCCCCAGATTCAATGTTAACATTTTTATTTTTAAAATTTTTGCCGGAGGGTGCATGTGCTCATAGGAGAGAGACAGAGGTGGGGAGGGGGAAGGAGTGGTGGTGAGAAAACACTTTCCTATGGAGTATGGTCACACCAGAATCCCTTCTCTATTTCTCCCTTCCGTCAGGATTTTGGGCATACATGCATATGCGCCCAGTGAGTTGTTCACTCTGCCAGGTCCAGGACTCGAGCATGGTTGGCCATGTGGGTTTCAGCTACCTTAATCACCACACTATCTGGACCAAAAACTTTTTTTTAATAATTTGTCTATTTTTCTCTAGTAAAATCATCTGATTTTGAAGACCTTTTTTGGAAAGTTATGCATTATAAATTCAATTTCTTTAATAGTTATAGGATAATTGTTTTATGTTGAATGAGTAGTGGTAGTTTGTGTTTTTTTAAATGAATTTGTCCTTTTTGGTTATAAAATTTATATGTTTAGAATTGTTGGTAGTATTCCCTTATACAGTTGCTTTTATGTGTATTTCTTTATTGATTCTTTCCCCATTGCTTCTTCGCCATAGTTACGATGACAGACAATCCTAGACATTTCCTGCTGGCTCTTAAGTGGAGATTCAGCAGCATCTTCCTAGATTAGAATGAATGACTGAATTCAGAGACCGTTCAGGATGATAGTTCTCTATCCTCTAGGAACTATATATTTGGATTTGTGAAGAAACTTTCTCTGGAATCATTGATTTTAGGAAATATGATTCCAATGTTGCTAAACCAAGTGGAGACAATTCATACCCCATCTGTGACAACATACCCATAGATCAGAAGCGGTGTCTAAGCGGGGACACCTGATTGGGAACACTGCGATCACAGCATCAGAGCCAGTATCTCCACTGATTTCCTTTTCTAGGCATCATTAATTATAATGCAGAGCTCCCAATAAATGACTCAAATTGCTAGACATTGAAAATGTTGGCAGTGGAGACACAGTCCTTGCCTTGTTTCCATTTTCTCTGTAAGATAGGCTGTAAGCTGGTTTGTCGTCAGTGAGAAAGTGAAGGTAAGGTGGAGAATTCAGAATGGAAGTGTCAGAAGCACTCACTGTGGGGAAGATCAAGGGAGGAAAAAAAGCAAATGATAGTAGAATAGCCTGAGGAGCCTCTGACACAGGCAGCTGAAAAATCTTTGGAAAGATTTTTTGGCTATAGGGCGCATGCACTCGCCAGAAAGAGAGAGACAGAGAGACAAAAGGCGAGAAATCACTCCCCAGGGGGGATGGCCATGCTGCAATCCCTTCTCCTCCATTCTCCTCTCAGGATCTTGGGCACGCACACACATGCGCCCCACGTGAGTATTAAGCCACCGTGTCCGAGACTTGAACCATGGTTGACTACACTGGAGTCCAATGACATAGCAATTACGTCAACTGCTGAACCCAGGCAGCCGACATTTATCTTCTCTTGTTAGGCTATGAATGCTTTGAGGGTTTGAGTATTCTGTAGTATGCTCAGAGTAGTACCTGTTATAAGGCTCAGGAAGTGTGTTTTCATTGAAGGAGGACAGGGAAACATTTTTACTTTGATTAATACTCCAAGTTGTAAAATTTCTTACTAACTAAAGCTATTTTTCTTTTTAAATTTTATTATCATAATCTTGTTTATATTACATTGAATGACATATCTCTTTACAGTGTATTACATTTCTTTTTTCAGCATGATTACCATGCATATCAGTCAAGACAAAGACTATACTATCCACATCATCATCAACAAATAGCTTTTCACCATTTTTTCATATTATTATTTTTATTCTCATTATTTTTTTAAACATTCAATCTCTATATATCATTTTGCTTGTAAAAAGAATTTACCGAACATGAAATACTTCTCAGACCAGTCCAGTTGAGAATACTATACATGTTATCATCAACAGGTAACTAAAGCTATTTTTCAAACCTCAAAACATTCCTAATAATTACTTCCAAAATAATTTAATTCTAAGGCAATTGTTCTCAACTTAGGCTGCAAGAATCACTTGATGTGATCATTATTCCTATGAGTCAGCTTGGCTGGGCTGTGGTGCGCAGTTGTTTGGTCAGACACTAGTCTAGATGTTGTTAGGAAGGTATTTTATAATGTGATTAAAATTTATAACAGTTGACTTTAAACGAGACATATTACCTTCATGATATGACTAGCTCTTCTCCTATCAGTTGAATTCAAGAGCAAAAACTGAGGCTTCCCATAAAAGAAATAATTCTACAACAAGACTGAAACATAGACATCATGCCCAAATTTCAGCCTGCTGACCTGATCTATAAATTTTGGACTCAATACAGCAACATCTTACTTGAATTACATCTGCCAGCCTATCCTACAGATTTCTGACTTGCCAGCTCCCACAATCTTATGAGGTAATTCCTTAATTCTTGTTCTTAGTGGGTCTCTCTCTCTCTTCTTTCTCTCGCTCCTCCAGTCTGGTGGCAGAGGCAGAAACATGATGTTCTGCAATGCTGGTAGCCACATGGTCAACTGCAGGCTTGGCCCCAGAGTCCACCTGAAATATGCCGGATGTGCACATGCTTAAGATACTGACTAGCTGGAGGGCTGAGGGAAGGGCATTGCAGTGTGAGGATACTCTGTTAAGAGTTCCTCTCTCAGTTCTCTTGGTGCACACAGATCTGTGCATGTGCACTCAGTTTTGTGTTCTCATTGAGTAAGTAGATTTAAAGCTGCCACAAACTATTAAAAAAAAAACTATATGTACATATATGTGTACACATAAACATGCACACAAGTCTCTCTTATTATTATTCAAAAGTTCACTGAAAAGTATATTATGAAAAACTCATGTGATTTAAAAATTTATTTGCACAAAATAAATGCCTACTTTAATTTCAGTTTTCCATTAACTTTTGAAGCGCCGTGTGTATGTGTGTACATATAAATGCATGTGTGTGTGTGTGTGTGTGTATCTATATAGATAGATGTATGTATATATATATATATGTATATATTAATTATTTGTTCTGTTTCTCTGGAGGACCCTGACTGACATACTTAGTGAACTTAAAAAATGATACTATAATAGATGGCAAGCTGATTGGGTTGTACCCTCAGTGACTCTGTTTTTGTTTTGGGATAGTTTCTTCTCATTTTTTTTACTCTTACCTTCTACATCTTCTAGCTGTATACTTTGTTGTTTCCCTAAGAAGATTTTTTTCTTTTGCTAAATGAAAAACAAGCTTTTATTGAAAGATTACACTAGTAAATTAAAATCAGATTTTACTTCCTAGGTGAGTCTCTCTTATTTATTTGTTACTAGAAAAGAAAGTACTACAACTCCAGGGGTGGTTCATGTATTATTGAAGAGTTGGTCTTCTCCCAGGAGCCTTCAAGGTTCTGGATGGTATTTGTCCCCCTGGCTCAGCCTTACCATCAAGATTCTTTCTTTTTTTCAATGATGCAGCCAACTGAGCCACACTGAGCTTGGGTTATGCCCATTGTGTCTTCAACAGGAGAATGAGATTTCAAAACTACAGTGAATGCAGAGCTTACTGGTGAGCAATAAAAACAAATGGTCCTTGAAAAGGGTAACAGGAGAAGAAGAAGAGCGTATCTACTAGAATAAGATACTTCTAGATGAGTTGAGAAGAGGCAGGTTTTTGTTGTTGTTTTCAATTCTTATTATTTTTTGTCAAATGAAGAAACATAAAAGGAAGCTATTTTTTGCTCTCGTGGAATTGCAGAAGAGGCTATTATTAGAATTCCGTTTGTCCTAATATCTAAGAAGGTCTAAGAAGGAAGCATCAGACATGAAGTTCCTAATGAGTGCCAGGCAATGTGTGGAGTGTGAAGGACAATTTAAAGAAAGAGAAAGTTAAGGCCTGTTTGATTTGTTTAATCTTCTTATGGAAAAGGAAATGAAGTCCTAAGGAAAGGGAAAGGGATAGATCTAGGAGGAATTTTCTAACCATAGGATGAAACATAATGTCTTTCAGTATCAGTGTTGGAAAGATTTATTTCCATGAGTCCAGAGACCAGGACTTTCTACAATCCCTAGCAAAGAACAACCCTGAGATGTGAGTGAATATTCCTTTTTTTGCCTTTGCTGTTTGACATTTTCATGTCTGACACTTTACTTGCTTCTAAGACTGGAATGGAGAAGACACTGTGATGCTTTTATGCTGTGGGGTTGATATTCAGCTCTCATTGTGGGATCTGGAGAGGCCAAACTGAACATGTGGAACAAGGTACCCAGAACACTCAAGTTTGGCTTGGGTTCTGAAGGTAATGAATACCATCCACAAATGATGAAGGAAAAGGAATACAGTCTCTTTTGAAGTCAACACAATGTTTGATCAAAGCAACTACAGTTTTTCTCCCAGAAAAATTATGCAGTGGTCAGTCACTTGGAATTTACCTATTGCCTGATAGAAGACTATTTTTTTTAAGATTTATTTATTTATTTAATGCCATTTGTTATTATTTTTAATTTGACCAGAGAGAGAGAGAGAGAGAAAACAAGAAAGCAAGCCGACTGGAACCACTGTTGGCCACGTGGGAATCCAGGGCCTTTAACCACCACACCCCCAGCCGGCCCCAGGAGACAAACTTTGACCAAAAAGAAATATAAGAGTGAGGATTAGGACAGTGATGTGTTGGTGAACTGGCTGGGAGTGGTAGGGGGAAAAAGAGGGAAGAGGGAGAAGACCTGCTTAGTAGTATCTACTGATTCCTATAGTGTAAACACTCTTATCATGGCTGGTTTTAAGCCATTAAGGAAATATTGTGGAACATGGAATTTGAAAAAGATGTTGTACAATAGGCAGGGGAGCCAGTTTCAGCACATCATTGATAGGGCTGACTGCTGGGCTCCTTTCACCTACGCTTGACAGAATCTATGGTGCAAAGAGAGGGCGCTGGAAATGGACAACTGTATCTTTATGTCTAGCTGCGTAACCTGACTTTCGTAAGCTCAGCTGTAAAACTGGAACATTCATACCACTCCTATAGGTGCAAAAGATGAAATTTAAGTACGCAGATCTATTTAAAGGCCATATCAGGCCCATACACACTAGATTCTCACAGTTGTTATTTCTGTCCCTTCTATTAATAACTAGTACTATTTCTGAGCTGTATCACTTTTTAATCTATCTCTGATCTGTGAGATGAGAAAATACTAACCCTCTGTTGTGACATATTGTGATACCAATCTCTAATTGGTATGAAGACTGGACCTTTAGTAAGATTTGATCTCATGCATTTTTCTGATATTTCTGGTCTGCTTTTATCTTTTCTTCCACAAATAATCACAAAACTGATGAGGCTCCTATAAGATTACTCAGAGATGATTTGTTTATGGGCAGACAGCCAATAAATAGCAAAGTCAGACATCAGGGGCCAGCAGGTGGTATGGTGGTTAAGGCTCTTGACTTCTACATGGCCCACCCATGGTTCGAGTCCTGGACCTGGTGGCTTGTTTTCTCACTTTCTGCCTCTCCCTCTCTGTCTCTGTCTGGTGAGTGTGAATGCCCTCTAGCAAATTAAATAACAATAATAATGTAAATAAAATTCGGTAAATAATTCTTAAGAAAAAAAACCACAACAACTAGTACCCCAATCAAGAATTCCTATAGACTAAACTACTGAAGATGGAGCCCGTTTTTCATGACATGAAGATAGGACCAGCATTTCCCACCTACACTCATGACTGGCTTTTCCTTCCCATGAACGTAGGTTCATAAACACTTAAATACAAATGAAGCTTATCCATTTGTGATGAAGAGACAGTGCACTGAGCATCAGCACTGAAAGCTGAGTCCCAGTTGGGCTCTCCATTATCTCCCCAAGTCTAAAACGTGGACAGAGCAATGCTCACCTTGCTGACCTAACGGGGTAGTGGAGGTGACAGCCACAGTGATGGAGATGAGCGTGTGTGGAAGCTGAACGAATACAAAACATGATAATTGCTAGAATGTTCTCGACTTAGCCCAACCAGTTGAATCCCAGTTCTGCTGCCTATTGGTGAGCTAACCCTAACTCTCTGAGACTCCATTTCCCCTCATCCACCCTATTATAGGAAGGATGATGCTTCCTATCTTACACAGTTGTTGTGAGGTTTGTGAATGATAGGTAAGTCTCTCGGCAAGATACCTGGTATCTTAGAAGTGCTTATTAACTGTGTGCATTCATATGGTCATCATCATTGTTGTTATATGCTGTGTTTTGTTCTGCATGTGATGCTGGTCTTTACTTATGAATGTGGTTTTTAAAGAGAAGTAGACCTGAAGGGGCACAGAAAGGACACTTCCATGGCTCACTTGTGTCCCCTCCTGGATTTGCACTGATGACACCTTGCCTGATGTGTAGGAATGGTGCTGCTTGCTGTGCTGGTGCCACCATCATCAGCCACCAGGAGCCTGCTAAAGCCACACTGAGTCAGACTCTATGGCAGATGAGCAGTCTATTTCCTAGAGTAGTTATGTCACCTCCATAGCATCCTGTACTTCATGCAGCTGAGCTAGAAATGATAGGTCTGGCTGGTTCTAAAGCCCACTCTGCCTCCTACCCTGTGGGCCAATTGTCTAGAACCATGTTCTTAAAGTGTGCTACTTGCACCAGCAGCAGAAATATCCCCTGTCCCCTGCGGGGGCAGGGTCCATCAGGTGAGTTTCAGTGAGACCTCCAGGTATTCTGACGCCTACTGGAATGGGAATCATCTGGGGGTTTCTTACACCCCCTTGTGCTGCCACCTGCCCTAGATTTCCCAGAGCAGCCTTTCTGAGGTAAATGACCTCCAGTGTGAGCACTAAAGCAGATTGGGAGCTCTCTTTTACCATTCCATTTCTCTTTCTAGGGAAATTCCCTGTAGACCAGGGCATTACAGTAATTAATTAATTAGGATAAATTAACAGCACTACTTAAATTCTTAGCATGCACCTGGTGCCAATAGTGTTTTCAATTTTGCAGCTAAATTTTTCCAAGATGTGCAGAGTAAACAAGGCTTTAACACTTATTTTCAAGTCTCTCACTTTGCTGGCAGGAAAAGAAACCAGGTTGCTGCCCAACTACCATGTGAAGAACTACTCTTCCTCGCATTGCTATCGTCCTAACCTCGCTCACTGCGAGAGAACCTAGCCTCTTCTCTCATCTGAGCACAATAACATAGACACTGCTATCTTGTGTTAGATGTATAATTTTCTCCCATACTAATTAGCATTTTGTCACTTGTCTGTCAATTAAAGCAGCTTGAAAGTTAGGAAGAAATGAAATAAAATATGCTGTAGAAGACTGAATTTTGTTTGCTACCATGAGGAAAGGTGGGGCTGGGCAAAATTGCCTCCAAAATACTGCTCAGTAATATAGAATTTCTGAATAATTCATACTTAATTATCTTTGAAAAGAAGGGGGCCAGTTTTCCAGCGTTTCCTTCCAAATTTGTACATCTGGCGGATGAGGAGGTTGGGCGGAGCTGACTGTCAGACAGGAGGCATGAAATAGTGCTATTTCAACCAAAATGGAAGGCATGCGAAATTCAAGCACAGAAGAAACAATGTGATATTTCAGATCCCTGGTTGTACCCACAGGAGCTGCCCTGGTAACTGCTATGAGAACATGGACTTCAGTTCTCCCCAATACTCTGCTTCCTTGGGTTTAGTTCCCTTGTTTAAACATGGAGTATATTTAAGACGCCAGAGTTTACAAATGATCTATGTGCCCACATTCATTCTCATCAGCAACAGCACATTCAGCAAGGCAAGTGGAGACTGGGAAGGAGAGGAGAGGTGGGTAGGGTGAGACTTCTGGTTGGAGGCCAGAGACCTTGCTGAAGGTCCAAACTGGCTCTGGTGTGACACAATGGGTGAATTCAGACAGAGGATTTCACATCTCTGTGTCTCTCTGCTTATCTAGAAATGGAGCTATTGATATTAGTTCCCGCTAGTTCATCAGGGTAGTGGTGTGAGGGTCATCTGACAGCACAGACATGTGTGTGTTTTGAGGTTTACAGTTCTCTCTGTGTAACTGGGACAAAAGTTAATTAAAATGGACATTTTCCAGTCTTTTCTGAACTCCTCACTGCTAGCTATGAGAACACCTAGGCTTCGATTTTTCTGCTCATTCTGTCTCCCTCTTTCTTTATTATGATGGGAGCACTGCCTCTGTAGCTCACGAGATAGCAGGGAGGATCACACAGATTCTGCAGCTTTGGAAGCTTTGGCGGTACAAGGGAACGTTGAGGAGTTGAGTATGGGGCTCTGTAGTAGCCCCTGGAGTGTAAGAAAGGCAGAGGGCTGAAAAGGCATATGTTCACAATTCTCTTTCATGTTCTGCAAGTAATAACTAAAATTACTCTTGAAGTGCTTATGATCATTGGACTGTGTTTCTTTGAGTGAAACATCATATCTAGGCAGGACCACATAGGGCATCAGCTTGTATGAGAGGACTTAAAAAGTCTGAAGAAATGGAATTAAAGTTAATTTTGGAGCAAAATCTTTTGAAATACAGCCATAGTTTTTTTTTTTTTAATAATATGCATTTTCTGTATACATTTTGAAGACCTTTTATATTTAGGCACTATTATTAATTTATGTTTTCTTCTTTCATAATAGAGTGTATGTGTGCACATGTGAAAGTGAGAGAGAGAATGAGAAGAGAGCACACATTGCATTCCATGATCAGATCTCTCCTCCAACCCTGTCAGATCCTGGGCACTCATGCACTTGCCTTGTACATTTCGGGATGACTGGGTTGGGGATTTAAACCACGGTCACCATGTGGGATCCAGCTTTTCTTGAGCTGTGTGTTATAGCAGTTTCACAGTTATGAATGTATCTGTGACTAGAAGGTTTTTTTCCCCCCCAACTGAGAAAGACTATTTCTTACTCTTTCAGTCTCAAATGAGGGAATGAAGGTATCTGGGACGATGTGTTAAGGTTTGCTTGTTCTTTCTCTGCTTTGTTTTTTAATAGCAAAAGTTCAGAGTTCCATGACAAATAAACCAGTAGACACACATGCCTTTGGCGTGGGAATGTATGACACACGGTGCAGCTGATTTACCTCCCTGATCACATGGAGCACTGACCTTGCTAATGTGTGTTTCTTGGGCTTGAAGACCAGAGGCATAGGAGGGCTTTGGGGAGATAAAACAGAGCAGAGTTAGCCTCAGCAGTAAGTGCAATAATGCTGTAAGAGGCAGAGGGGTGTTAATTGTGAAACCTTCTCAAACTTGTTGATCTCAACACTTGACAATTAGCTCCTCAGGCTGCTAGGGCTCCAGGAAAGAGATTTGACAGTCTAATGACACCTGGCAACTTCAGCACCACTCAGCCTTGGAGAAAACACCCAATTACTACTTGGCAGTTGGTACCTTGAGCCAGAAAGGACCCTATTGGAGTCTCCATTCCTTTGGGAAAATTAATAATTGAGTAAGGAGGCTTCTAAATGTTCAACTGGCAGTGGTCCTTCACAGCCTAATTGATGCTCTGTGGCAGGTGGTTTTGGATAAAAATGGCTGGTGGTTAAGGTTCCACCAAGTGCTTGGCATGTCCGGATGCCCGCCATTCAGGGGAAGCTGGAGTTTTGAGCCAGTTTTGTGTTACCTTGGGAACGTTACTTCATTTATTTGTTTATTTAATTTCCCATATGTTAAAGGAGGAAAAATGATACCTGCTTCATTTAATATTTGGGACATTAAATGAGATTAAGTATATCAGTGGCCAACACATTATATAACTTCAATGGGTAAGCTGCAGGATGAAAAATGGACTGGATGGGGGGACCAGCAGTTAATGGCTATGTCACTGGACTCCCACGTAGTCGACCGCGGTTCAAGTCCCGGACCCAGCGGCTTAAACTCACGCCGGGCGCGTGTGCGTGCGTGCCCAAGATCCCAAGAGGAGAATGGAGGAGAAGGGATTGCGGCGTGGTCATCCCCCCTGGGGGGTGATTTCCTGCTTTCTATCTCTCTGTCTGTCTCTGTCTGTCTGGCGAGTGCACGCACCCTATAGCAAAAACCTCTCCAAAAAAAGAAAAAAAAAAAATGGACTGGATGAAAGGGGTTGATGGTTGATTGTCAACAGTTAGAGGAACAAGTCTGAGGGGTGAGAGGTCGGCAGAATGAAATTCTCTAATTATTCAAGGTCCCTGGTATTTCTCACTTTAGTAGCGTTAGCATAATAACACACAAAACCATTCTGTTACTCCTGATACCCTGTTCCCCAGTTTGTCAAAGTTATCTAATATATCGGAAAGCTCATGGACTTTGGACTCAGACTTTGATTTGATTCTCAACTCAGTCACTATGAGATATGTGTCCTTTGTAAGTCAGTTACTCTTACACTCACTCTGTTTGGGTAAAGACCATAACACCTTACTATACTGTGCACCAGGGAAGAGTTAAATGAGAAAATGAGTGAGAATGGGCCCGCCAGTGGCATAGTGGTTAGGGAGGCTGGATACCACATGGGTGGCTGTGTGGTTTGAGTCTCAGACCTGATACTTTGGACAACACACCAGGGGCATGTGCATACATGCCCAGCATCCTGAAAGGAGAAATAGGAGAAGGGATTGTAGTGTGACCATCCCTACTGGTTGTGGCAGGGTTGGCAGGGAGTATGCTTCCACACTTTTCCTCTTTGTTTCTGGTGAGTGTACCTGTCCTATAGCAAACTTAAAAAAAAAAAAAAGAGTAAGAATTTGTCTCATTGGCTCTGTCACAAGATCTCTGGCTTCATCAGTCTGAGTTCACTTCAGTATATTTCCCCCGCCAATACCAACAATAAGAAACGTAAGCCTTTCCATCAATCTAGTGTGTGGGGGGCAGTGTTGGGCTATGCAAATAGCCAAGATAAAGAGTAGCAGAGCTGTGAAGCTGACATTGGTCATTGGCTTTAAAGTACTGATACCAACATCTTGAAGGGTCCTC
The DNA here is from genome assembly GCA_026018925.1 of Tupaia tana. Classification (NCBI taxonomy): domain Eukaryota; kingdom Metazoa; phylum Chordata; class Mammalia; order Scandentia; family Tupaiidae; genus Tupaia; species Tupaia tana. Next base: position 22,087,966 of record JAKSZU010000010.1, on the reverse strand, counting down.
AAGTGCTCAGGGATAGTTGTGTGTGTGTGTGTGTGTGTGTTTAAGTCAGAATCTTGCCATGTTGTGAGCCTCCTGCATCAGCCTCCATGCTGGGATCATGGATAGGTGACACCTAACCCAGCCCTTTGTTCATACAGGGTGTCTTTATGTTACCCAGGCCATCCCTAAGCTCATGATCTTCCTGTATGTCTCCTGAGCCACTGGGTGTCCCGACCCGCGGGACAGTTAGACAGGTTTCCTGAGGGAAGGAGTGAGAGACGGGACGAACGGCGCACTATCACAGCACGGAGACGACGCAGTGTCTCTTCAGGGTCGTCTCTTTATTGTGGGCAGCATGGAGACGACACTGTATTCAGGGTCATCCGGAGATGACGCAGTGTCACAGCTCAGGGTCTTCCGGAGACGACGCGGTGTCACAGCTCAGGGTCGCCCGGAGACGACGCGGCATCACAGCTCTTCAGGGTCTTCAGGGTCGTCTGGCGATTATGGGCCAGGGATCATGGTTATATACACGTTGGTGGGCTGTGATTGGTTGAATGAAGGATAGTAAAAGGTGGTTATGATTGGTTGCTTTGTGGACCAATCATGAAGTGCCCGGATATGCAAATCTGAGGGATTCTAAGCTCACTGATTTGCTATGGGTAGTGGCCAATCAGAGTATGATTTTGAAGGTGAGGTAATTGTTTGCTTTCTGACTCTAAGATGGCAATAGTAAGAGACTCATGAAAAATGGCCTCAGCAGACTCGCTGGTGCGCAGCCTCCCACAACTGGGATTATAGGCTCATGCCGCTGTGTCTGGCCTTTAAATTGTACCAGGCATCAAACTTGAGCCTCCCATTTGGTCCTATCCTGAAGAGCACAACTTCTTAGCGTGGCTAAGCCATAAATAATTTTGACAATTTTGTGGCCCTATTAAATAACCAGTTCTCACTGACTTGATTATATAGTACCAGGAAAGTCACCTCAGCAGCATAAGGGTAGGGCAATGAGCTTCTGTGCTCTGAGCAGCATTTCCCACTCATGTTCTCCATTTCTTTTTTTCTGGTGTGATGGTAACAAGGGGGCGAATTTTTTGCTCATTATCCAGATGAGATTCAGCAGAGCCTAAAGTGGTTTCTCTTCATTCTGATACCCTGAATAAATTTATTGTCATTTCACAAACTCAGCAGAGTCAAGAGATTTCCTAAGAGAGTCAAGGATTATATTTCTTTCTAGCTTATAACTCTATTCTGTTCTGTCCATATAAGGACCTTAACAGTCACAATGATAAGGACCTTAACAGCCTTCACAATGAGTACTGAGTCAAGACATCCACTAGTAGATAACTAGAAACAGGAGCTAGGAGCTTATGTCTTGGCTCCCCAAAATTTGACCTGCCACTGTGCCCCAGCCCTCACCTTTGCCCCATCTAGTCAGCTGGAGTTCTCTGCGCCTGCTGTTCCCACTCAATGGAAGGCAGCCGCTCCCTTCTCCACATCATCAACATGCTGTCCCCACAGTGTGCCTCTCAGGTTCTATCTTGTCCATAATGTCTCTGAGAGTGTGTTACCAGATTTTTACCAAAGCCTTCGCTTTCCTTAGTGGCAAGGCTAGGAGTTGGATTAGAACAATAACTGTTAATAATTCTCCGAGGAATGAATCCAGCGAGTGCTGAAAGACTCATGTGGGCATCAAGAATTGTCTGTAGACTAAGTAGGGTGTCTAGCACATACTTGAAAGGCTCTTTTCAAATGTATACAGACACCTCTGTAGTTGATAATTATGTTAAAGGTGTTGCTGAGTTTTTCTGTTGTCATTATGAATTTTCTCAGTTGATAATGTGTACGTGGACACTGTCTAAGTAACCTGATATGAATCTGCTGAATCAAAAACTAGCCATTACCTGGTTCCTGTAAATAATAGTTCCTCTGACTCTCATGGGTCAAAAGTCAATAAAGGATAGCACAGGAGATCTATGTTCCATTAACTGTGTGATTTATAGGTAAGTCATAGATCTTGATGCCTGTAATAAAGATTTATTGATTTTGTTTCGGGAGCTACTGATCCCTCTTCTAGAGTAAGAGGGGCCTTGATTTCCTTTGTGACATTTTCTTTTCCTCTGGTGCATGGGCATGTAGTCCATTCTGACCATCATCATGTTCTACTTACTTCATACACATGAGTAGATGGACCTATGGCTCAAGTGGACAAATAGAATTTTTGCTGGAACTCTGGGGCTCTCTTTTTGTTGGATTTCTGGGCTTGCTGGATATAAGCTGGGGGTCAGGTGAGACATCTTTGTTTTTTCAGAGAGAGAAACTAAGGTGACACAGATACAAATAGAATGAGAGATTATGATAAATATATGCCAGATAAATAGTGCTTAACCACTTTGATCTTACTATGTTGGAGGCTATTCCTTCTGGACTTTTCAGTTACTTGAATAAAATTTGCTTTAAGCCAGTCTGAGCTGGGGGTTTCTGGCACTAATATCTTGATTGATTAGAGTTTGGTTCTTCATCTGCGAAATGAAGGCTTTGGCATGATGAATTCTAAGGGTATTTCTAGCATCAAGATCCCTGAGATCCTAAAGCTGATTTTCAAAGTTCATTGGCAGGGGCATACCTACAATTATTGGAGAAGAACTGATTACAAAATTCTAGTAAGGTAGTTCATTGATCTGTTTGGGATTCCACAGAAAACCCTGTCATGGAATCTCAGAAGTTTTTGATGAAAAGCTGCTTTGAAGAGCTGATTCACTTTGCCTGGAGATTTACTTTGAAATTAAAATGGGGTGAGAATCAGCTCACATGTTCTGTTTTTCTCCCAAACACCTTTTCATTAGCTCATCTGCTTATCATTTTTAAAAGAGTGTCTCTCTGTCTCTCTCCCTCTCTCTCTCTCTCTCACACACACACACATACACCACATGCAAATTCCACAACTCTCATCCTTGGTATAATGTCAAGTACTGATACCATAACATACATATGTGTGGGGTGAGTGTCTGTGTGGATCAGTATATGCTCTGGAAGGGTGTATCCAGCTTTATTTTTGAAGACTGTGTTGTTTGTTGTATTCCCTCTGGAGACTGTCTGATTAAAGAGAATAGAACCATCATTTTGAATAAGTTATGGTCCACCCACCAACCCCTGACCCCCGCAGCCAAATAGATTCCAGGTAACATAATGGAAACCGAACTACACTCCAGGCAGAGTGCTGAGAATTGTGGGGAACATACATGGGGGGCAACTGTCTGCTCCTTCACTCATGCCCGAGCCCTCCAGCCACAGACTTTATGCAAGAACCCCTCACATGAGCAGACTTTAAACAAAGCAACCATGTGCAAGTCCAGAGAGCACTTTCTTTTTAATTTAGATTCAGAGAGAGACCTCAACTACCTGCCAGAGGACACAGCTCTCATGGGCAGACTCAAAGGTGCACTAATTCTCCAGGAGAAGAAAATTCTGTGACTTAAGAAATATATTTATTTCTTCTGAGATAGACAGAGGGAGCCAACCTAAAGGGTGTTCATGGTGTGATCCACCCTAGCCAGCCAGAATCACAGGCATGTACACATGTGCCCATCATGGACAAGGAGATCTTTGGACAAGAACCCTGAACTTTCCATGTGGCTTCAGTGTCACAGAGTGTTGTGTTACCACTGTACCACCATGACTGGCCTCAGTGACTCTTACTGCCTCTGAAGGAACATGGCAAAGAGTCTGACATATACTGCACATGTATGATAATCATGGTGATAGTAATTATAACTTATTGATCACCTATACCAAACACTTTCCATTTATGCTCTAATTTAAGTAAATTCTCACTTTAATCATGAGAGATATTTGATGTCTTTACAAGGGAAATGGCCTCAGAGTGGTGAAGGTCTGAGATGTGAGATCAACAAGCTAGCAAAGGTCTCCAAACCTGTATTTTCAAGAACCAGGCTACTCAGCCTCCATTTATCCCATGTAATTAGCAGGCAATGCCTGTCCCATCTTTCTAATTCTCATTTTCTCTTGAGGGAGGCCAACATTCTTTCTACTGTCCCTGCTAAGGTGTCATTAAGGTTAAATAGCCTCACTGAGTGTTTACAATTACGTTTAGGATGTTACACTACAACGATTATTTGCGGAAAGCCAATAACCTCATAAAAATCCTTTATGCGGCACCAGGAGACTCATAGAGCTGCTGTTTTTAAAAGCATCTCATTAGTGGAGGCATCCACAATGGTTTTACAGTATAGAAATGAACATTGATTACTGGTGACCTTCTGGATGGATGAAAACAAACTTTTAAGGGAAAGACTTAATCTTTCTAATGAGAGGTTTTGTTTTATTATTTTTCCTGTTGGAGTGAACAGTGTGGATGATAAGGTCTATTGAGTAAATGATTGCTATCAAGTGTTGTGATTGCTCTAGCAAAAATCGAGTAAAGTCAGATAAATGTCTGGGATTCTCTCCTGGCTACTAAAAGCACTGAGAGAGACAGCGAGGTTGAGGGCCTCAGTTCTTGCAATTACTAAAGGTTGAGTAAGTGCCAGATCCAGTATCAAATATTTTATATATTATCTTGCTTCATATTCACAATAGCCTCATTCTCTGCCTCTGCTATATGACCTGGAAACCTACCTGACTTTTAGATATAGGATGGATTCTTTTTCAGGATCTTCTTCTGACCATAAAGCACCTATATTCATGCTGATGGCATGCCACAAATTCTCCTACAAACAGTGCTACAGTCTCTGCAGTGAACACATATGGGTGATTTTCTAAAAGAAGACTTGAGCAGAAAGAAAGTCTGGTTAGCTTTTTCTTTTTTCTTTTTTTTTAAAGAGATATTTTTGCTATAGGACATGTGTGCTCGCTGTAGAGACAGAGAGACAGAAAGTGAGAAGTCACCTCCCCCCCTCCAAGGAAAGGTGGTGGCCACGCCACAATCCCTTCTCCTCCATTCTCTTCTTGTGATTTTGGGTGTTCATACACATGCACCCAGTGTGAGTTTTAAGCCACCAGATGTGGGACTCAAATCATAGTCGACAATGTGGGAGTCCAGCAACATAATCATTATACCATTTGCTGGTCCCCTGATTAGCTTTTTTCAAGCCTAGGCATCAGAGTCTTAGGAGACAATTAGAGTTGCTACGATATAGTTGAATGTTACTTGTAGCTATGATAGCATTTCCCTAGCAGGGGAGTGGATTTTCCCAATTTCCTTGAGCTGGCTAACTTACCTGTCCTTTGGTATTCAGCTCTGAAGTCTATTCCTACCACCTTTCAGGTTTGCTGATGCCATGCTAAGTTTCCTTTTTCTTTCACATCTTTAAACACTCACTAAAATGTGTTTATACAATCTTATTCCCAGATGAACAATGTGTTTTTTGGTAGTGTTTTCATACATTTAGATCCAAGACACTCCCCATTTTTCCTTCCGTACTTCTTACCATGCCTAGTCCATGGAGAAATATCTTGAGTGTTTAATACGTGTTTGTTTTTGATGTGTACATCCACATCTACAGGGAAGGGAAGAAGTACAGAATTGTAGACTCACATTCAATGTTGCTCTGAGGTAATTTCCATTCTTTAAGCACTGTTTCTGTGAGAGGGTGACCAGCAAGCCAGGATGCCTGGCAAGGTGGTTTATTCCCTTTCAGCCTGGGTGATAAGCCCTTGATGATGGCTATTTGAGGGTAGAAAGGCTGAACACTGTGATTTTCATTCTATGAGCTAATTGCTGTAGGCGGGGTTCCCTTGGTTTCTAGAGGGCGCTGCAGCATCTCTTCTCTCCCCTGTAGGCCTCTTTATGAGTTTGCCCCAGGACAATAACATATCCTTTGTGTCTAGATGTACACATTCCCCTTCCCTATATAAACTTTGTATCTGGTCCAGTACAGCAGAGATGGTTATGGAGTTCAGTCCCCTTTCTTCCCAGTGCTGACCTCTCTGAGCAAATTCCTTTCCTTATCACCAAATCTGATCTCTTAAGATTGGCTTTTGCTGAGTGGTGAGTGGCACAGACCTGACTTCAGATGGTTTGGTTTATGGGCATCCCTTCCCATCCTAGCATCAAAACCATGGATAAGGGGAGACTACTGTATTAGAAAAGTTATAGTAATATTCTTGAATGCCCATATGCCAGAGGACTTCAGAAAGTTCATGGAAAAATGGAATTAAACTACAAGTTTGTTTTGGTGTAAGACATTCCTGAAATTCATGCATTTTCACAATAATGCATTTTTAAAAAATAACTTTTGAAGATCCCTCTTATGTGTCTATTCTTTAGCTTTCCTTTGAACAAGTTATAACATCTACTGGTTCTTTCATTATAAACTGGACTAAAAATAAGTGTTCTTTTACATTTGTACTTGAGTCATGATTTTACCTTATTTGACAAACAATCACCCTTTTACTCTCCCACATCTTGTCAGTTTGGAATAGTAGGAAAGGACTAAATTCAGTCCCAGTGACCAGGTTTAAATCCCTACTTTGCAATTTGTTGGCTTAATTTCTTAATTTGTAAAATTAATTTACTTCAGTTTTTGCAATGCTGTGAGAATTAGAAGGACTCAGAAGCTTTCTGACTGGAGTTAAATAACCTGATACATTTGTCCCAGCTTGAAATCCCCTCCCCACCCCAGCAATTTTGGGTTTCCAAGGTTTTTGGATAATCTAGAATAGATATAGATAAATTTAGTAGATAGAAACTTGAAACACTATTATCCCTGTGTTATCCTCATAATAGCCCCCAGAGACTCCATGAAAAAGAGCCATGTAGCCCTTCATGTTCATACTGAAAGACAATATTTTGACCCAGGGTTAAAGAGATCATAGGAACGCTTTCCCTCCAGTGTAATGAAGAGTGGGATTTGATGTCTTTCTTGAGTCTCATGTACTCTTTTTTTTTTTTGAGAGGTTTTTTGCTATAGGGTGCATGCGCTTGCCAGAAAGACAGAGAGAGACAGAAAGCAAAAAATTACTCCCCCCCCAAGGGGGCTGGCCATGCTGCAATCCCTTCTCCTCCATTCTCCTCTCTAAGGATCTTGGGCACGCATGCACACGCACCCAGCGTGAGTTTAAGCCACCGAGTCCAGGACTCGAACCGCGGTCGACTACATGGGAGTCCAACGACATAGCCATTACGCTAACTGCTGGTCCCTTGAGTCTCATATACTCTTTACAACTTCTTTAGCAAACAGAAATTCTGTGAACATTTTTTGACCATCTCAACAACTCAGTATCGAAGATCACGCTTGTCTACGTCACCTCATCCTGTGTGGGCCAATAATGAAAGGTATATCTGTATACACTGGAATATGAAGCAGGTCACATTGATTTCCTCTCAGTATTGATTCTAGAGAGGCTTTAGAAGATCAGTATAAGCAGGAAGATTTAGAAAAAGTAGCAGAGAGCCTATAAGTATTAATTATATTGATTAAATAAACAAAAATAAAGCTTATAAACAGATTTATAGATGAATAAGATTAATGTGAAATGGGGATGTTCAGTTCTCTTTGGCTGCATTGATTAATTATATTGACTAAATAAAAAGAAAGCTTACATACAGATTTATAAATTAATGGGATTAATGGGAAATGGGGGGAATTCTAAGTTCTCTTGGGCTGCCTTGTTTATTCTTTCCTGTTTTTATATTTAGTTTTTATACTATTCATATATTTTATGAATTTATTCACATCAAGGTTTATTTATTTGTTCAGTCGATAAATGCAAAGGGCCTTTTAATGTACCAAACTCTGCTAGGTACTGGAGATAAAACGATGCGTGAGGTCCTTGACCTAAATTAGCTTGCAGTCTAACGGATTTACTTGTTCTATTTTCCAAGAGAATTATGCAGTCTTTTGATATTGTCCCAGAAGAAAGAATCAATGACCATAAGATTTTAGGCATCAGTTACAGGCTAGGAATAGAGATATTTAGCATGTGTGATGGTAGTGGTAATGGCCGTGGCAGTAGCAGTGGTGTTGGTGATGACAGCAGTGGTGGTAATGGTATTGGAAGTGGTAGTGGCAGTGATGGTAGTGGTGGCAGTGGCGGTGGTGGTGATGACAGCAGTGGTGGTAATGGTGGTGGCAGTGGTGGTGGCGGTGGTGGCAGCTGTGGTGGTGATGACAGCATTAGTAGTTACGATGGTGGCGGTGGTGGCGGTGATGACAGCATTAGTAGTTATGATGGTGGCGGTGGTGGCGGTGATGACAGCAGTGGTGGTAACGGTGGAGGCAGTGGTGGTGGTGGGGGTGACTATGGTGGTGATGACAGCAGTGGTGCTAACAGTGGTGGCAGTGATGGTGGCGGTGATAGTGGCAGAGATGGTGGTGGCAGTGATAGCAGTGGTGGCGGTGGTGGTGGCTGTGGTGGTGATGGCAGTCACAGAGACGGCAGTGGCAGCAGTGGTAGCAGTGGTAGCAGTGGTGAGATGGTTTTCCAAAGTCCCTAAGTTCCCTGCAGACAGCAGGTGAGTCCTGCTTTATAGGGAACAAGAAGCATGTGGCCTACCAAAAAGGAAGGCATTAGAGGATCACTATTCCAGTTTCATGATTTATTATACAGCTTTTGGCAAATTAGTTAGCTTCTCCAAATTTTAGCACTTCATCTGTAAACTGAGATGCCACAATGTCATTGGGAGATGAAGCACAATAACCTATGGAAAGTTCTGTGTACTGCCCAGGATTTAACAGGAGTTCCTCAACTATTACCTCCCATTCCCACAATTAAAAAACAAAATGAAATATCTTTGATCACCTGGGCTGGGAAGAAATGTTCACATATTGAAATGTTTACTTTGTAAGCTAAATAATGTGATTGAATGTATATAAAAAATTTTAAAAAACAAATAAAATAAATATGCATATTATTAAATAACAAGAAATGAAAAATTTTACGTGTTAATAATAACATGTATGATTAAGCCACTATGCAGTGTATTCTGGATGAGGAATCACATTTTGTATGTTGTGATGATGTTCAGTGAATGACTATAAAATAAATAAATATATTTAAAATAAAAAACAAACAAAAATAAAACAAAATGAAACAAAAAAACTCCAAACTACAGCTGAGGGTTTTATAGCCCATTTATTCAGTTTGTTTATCCATGTTACTCTCATCTGAAGTGTCCTTGGAAGGGAATACCAACCACATGTCCATCTCCAATTAGTGTTTGACTCTTCAGCAAGTTACCATGCAGGTAGTGTTCATTCTGAATTGGGATAATATTCTTATGGCAGACTGTTGGTGCCTGGTTAAATCCCTCAGCCTCCTGGGAGGTTAGCATTGATACCCCATGGTCTCCTGAGCTTTCTTATGAAAGGCCTCCTCTGGGTGTGGATTATATTCTGCCTATAGATCAAGATAGATATCTCAGGGAGCCATGCTTCAGAAGTGACTCTGAACAGTGTGGAGAATGGAAGTTTGTGGGTAAGTTCTCCAGCCTCTTTACTCATCCACTGCACAATGCTAAGTTGTCTAAGTTGTCTTCACACCATTTCTAAGACAAAGCCTAGAGGGGCTGAGTATAAGTTGCCCACAAGAGTCACCTTATTAACACACCCTTTTTCATTAGATTTCCTCCTTTACCTCAAAGTGCTTTCTGAAATCGTCTTGTACTCAAATCTGAGGGTCTTATTTGGAGGAAACCAAGCTGAAGTAATTCCTAAGGTAAACCAGACTGGGAAGGCTGGATACACAACCATGAGCTTTTTTTTTTTTTTTTTTTTTTTTTTGGAGAGGTTTTTGCTATAGGGCGCGTGCGCTCGCCAGACAGACAGAGAGAGACAGAGAGATAGAAAGCAGGAAATCACCCCCCAGGGGGGATGGCCACGCCGCAATCCCTTCTCCTCCATTCTCCTCTCGGGATCTTGGGCACGCACGCACACGCGCCCGGCGTGAGTTTAAGCCGCCAGGTCCGGGACTCGAACCGCGGTCGACTACGTGGGAGTCCAGCGACATAGCCATTACACTAACTGCTGGTCCCGCACAACCATGAGCTTTGAGGGAAGGGCTTTACTTGTGTCTGGAACAGTCTCACCTCAATATGAAGGCTAAAGAGCAGGCTTGACATTATACATGGGAGACGTGGCCACAGAACGGACACAGAAGGAAGTGAGAGTGAATCAAGTACAGGCTGAAGTGCTCTCCACTAGCCTGTACCTCCTAGCCGGTGTGTGGAGGTCTCTAGCAGGTTTGAGACTGGAAATCAGTGGTGTCGGAAATGATGTAGGACATTGGAAGTTGCAGCGGGGTGTATGACTTCTTACTTGGCCACCTTCCCTGCAGGAGGAATAACTCTCCTTTTTGTCCCAGCTAGACAGAAAAGTTGATTTCTGGTGGTGATTGTTGAGACTATACAGACTTTAATATTTCATTGGCAGGTCCCATTCAGAAATGATAAACCTCTTCTCTGCATTAGATTCAGTGCCAAAGTTACTAGCTCATGGGCGCTTGGGGACTGCTGCGGATATTGGGATCTGTGCAGATAAATTTTTTAACCTTGATAGAGTCAGTGGGAGTTTAATGAGTAACTGAGATTATAGCAAAAGAGATAAATATGTAGGCGATCAGGAAATATAATTATAGCGTTTCCTTACTTCAGTAGACTTGGGAAACTAGATGAATTCAAGAGTGAAGCATGCTCTAACTCAAAGAAATACATGGATGAGAATGTGATGGCTCTCCCATCCTTCCCAGTTCCCTTCCTTCATCAAGAAAATAAAAATGAGCATTTTGTGCCATGATGCAGGAGGAATTTAATTGGGTGCTGATGATTCAATTTAGCTTGTAAATTAGCTGCCAGAGAGGGTGTGAGTGCCAGAAGTACCATCCTTGCCATCTTTTTGTTAACTTGTTGACACATTTGACTCAAATTAGATATCGATTTATGGTGCCACAGATGACTGACTTCTCAAGGCTCCATGGCACAGATCCTGGAGAATGAAGATCAACTCATTGATCCTCATTGCAGGCCAAATGCAGGCCAACACAGTTGTTCAGCTCATCTAAATGAAGCCAGCTTCTTCACAGTTCTCCATTACAGCTTTAACAGTATGAATGAGAATAAGACTTTGTTAACCCCCCTTTTTTTAAGTTTTTTTATTTTTTTCCATGAGCAAGAAAGAGGGCGCTGCCTCCAACAGTATCTTCATGGTATGATCCAGCCCAGCCAGCCAGGATCATGGGTATGTGCATGCTGAATGTGTACACGGAGCCCTCAGGACACAAACCCAGGACCTGCCCATGTGGCTTTAGCATTGTGGAGTGTTGTGTTACCTCTTGCCAACATAACTGGCTGATAGCCTATCTTAAGTGATACCTAGGTTCAGACAAAGTATGGTTTACTCACCTATACTAAAAATGGGTCTTGCAATTTAGGTGTGCTTCCAGCAGACAGCAAGCACTCCCCAATCATATGTCCAAGCTAAGAGGTAGGGATCCCTCAGCTATGAAATTTATACTTGTTACCTCACTTAACCTCTGTGACAATCCTGAGAGTTAGAGATTTTTTAGATATCTTTTCCAGATAAGAAACAGGTTCAAAAGTTAACTAACTTGTCCAAGCACAAATAGCCAGCAAAAAGCAGACCAGGAATTAAAATCCATAAAGTCCAATCAGAATCTAGGTCAGCGGACCACCACTTAGCACCCTTGCCACTCTGCCTCTACTGCCTGCCTTCCTCTGATTATGTTTGGAAGGTATATCCCTGGGATATCATTGTTAACAACCAAACTTCCTGGCTGTTTCTAAACTGTCATTTTTATTTTTAAGAGGCCTTTAGAAATGAAAGCTAATAAGATAACTTAAACCACCCATAATCCTAAGCTAAATCACAACCACTAAGTAAGCACTTTGGTAGTAGGTGTTAAATCTCTTTCCTTTGGTGTTGAGATTCTTTCAAATGAGCTGGGCTCCTGGTAAGCATGACAACACTAGTATCTTGAGTGGGGAAGAGGGCTGCTAGAATCCACTTTAAATCTTAAGATGAGGAAAGTGCAATCAGGCATCTACCTCACAGTAGTCTCTGTGCTTGAGATATTCATGAGAAGCCTCACTACCAACTTTGCTTCTTCATTTGTGAAATCGTATATATAGACACACATTATTATCCTTTCATATCTCCGTTCTGATACAGTAGAAACGGAATGGCTGAAATCCCTGGCTTTCTTGGTGTCTTTGCATAATGGCACTTTTTCCTCTTGGTTAAACAAATTTGGGAAAGAATTACCTATTTCCAGTCTGCCTTCTAATTACTTCAATGCTTCTCACTTTCCATTTATTAACTTGGCAACAGAAATCACCAGAGAAAAGCTTGCCCCACTACTGACTCAGATGATGCCGTTTATCATTGCTTTATTGCATAAAGTAACATTGCATGTTTAAACGTATCCACCTGATAAGCCTCTGTTGCCTTCAAACATATGATGAATTTAAAGAACGCATGCCCACTTTTTGGGGGTTGGGACTAGTTATTTATCACTGTTTCAAAATACCTGAAATCCTTTTAAAAAAAAAAAAAATCTGCTCCTTTCTTTGTTAAAGTGCCTATTTAACTGTTTCACTCCTGGTATGAAATATTTTCCAGCTTCTAATTGGGAATTCAATGAGTGTCCCCTGGTTAAAGGGTTTCTATCTCCTCTCCCCCCCCCCCCCCCGTTTGTTCCCTGAGACAGTGAGTCCCAAGTCTATTTGATTATCTGAATTATCTGGGAGGAATATTTTTGTTCCCAAAGTTAGAAATGCAAAGTTTAAATCATGTTTGCATATTTGTCATTTTAAAAAGCCCTGGGGACCAGCAGTTAGCGTAATGGCTATGTCGCTGGACTCCCATGTAGTCGACCGCAGTTCGCATCCCGGACCTGGTGGCTTAAAACTCACGCCGGGCGCTTGTGCGTGCGTGCCCAAGATCCCGAGAGGAGAATGGAGGAGAAGGGATTGCAGTGTGGCCATCCCCCCTGGGGGGGTGATTTCTCGCTTTCTGTCTCTCTGTCTCTCTCTGTCTGGCGAGCGCATGCACCCTATAGCGAAAACCTCTCAAAAAAAAAAAAAAAAAAAAAAAAAAAAAAGCCCCTTCTGGTTAATTATAACCATATTTGAACAATATTGTTCCAAAGATCCATGCATAGTCCTAATGCTTCTTTCTACACAGGAGTGGACTAGTTCCCCATTTATGTAAAAATATGTTAGTTTTCTCACTAAGTCATTCATTCATTCAATTAAACATTTGGTTGGCACCAGACCTAATCATTGTTGGGAGTAATTTGATCCTCACCCTCAAGGTTCAAGCCATTCAAAGCACTGTTGTGTTTCTTAGGTATCAATATTATTAAAAAAAAGGGGGGGGGTTATTATAGTTGACAGAATGGCCAGATTCTCTTTGTTTCTAGATAGCTCTGTGTCTGGGCTTTGGATCAAATAAACATATGCCCAGTGTCTTGAAAAAGGACTTCAAACATGTCCATGGGAAAGTGGAATTAAAGTACAAGTTTATTTTGATGCAAAAGTACAAGTTTATTTTGGTGCAAAAAAAAAAAAAATAAAAAAAGAGGACGGTCTCCCCATTTTAAGGAAGTTTGAAAGGAAATGTTGCTTATTATACAAGTGATACATTCTTAGCTCATTTGCCATTAATGGAGTATTCCAAAGATTTACTATAACTAGAAGCAGAGTGGTCTTAGGCAGTGATCTTATGCCTTCAGAAGTCTCTTAGGCATACAGTGTATTTTCTCATGCATGTTCAACAGTCACAGTCAGTACCTTAAAAATTCAGCTCGGCCAGTTTTCCTACCAGGTGCATCCATTTGTGCACAGGTGTCAACAGGTACGTCTACCATTCACTGAGATTCCACCACGTTCCATGCACTGTGCTAAATACAATATCTACCTTTTTTTTCTCAATTCTTACAACTTCTTTGTAGTAGGTGAATAGATAGGTATTGTCAGTCCTATTTCACAGATGAGGGTCTTAGAGCAGTTTACAATCAGCAGTAAGTGTGAGAACCAGAACCACAACTCTGATCTGCTTGACTCCAAAGCCCATGAACTTTCCCATGGAATGTCACCTCAACTTCATGTTTATATATATATACACATCTCTCTGCTGGAGACAAATTTAGGTGAGTGTCCAAGAAAAGGAAAAAGTAACACAAATTTAGGGCCAGAACTTACAGTCAGAAGTATAATCTTTTGTCTGAAATAAAATATGTTTAATGCATTAGCATGCCACCTAAGTCAGAGATAACATACTTGAAAGTTTCAGGCTGAGTAAATGGCCTCCCTGATTTTCTGTGGACCTGCCTTGCCTAATATTTTCATGGTATAATAGTTCTCCAAATGGCACAGTTATTTAAACTGACAGTTCACTTCCCTTTGCTGCAGAATTACCATAGAACCCTAATGAAGAATTCAATAAAAGCTATTTCCTGTTTGCAGACATCAATCTAAATGAAAGTTTTAATGTATGCACAGATACCCTGGATAAACACCATGGTTTAACTTCTGCTGACCTCTATTTCCCCAGTAGAAATCATACTCCCATTCCTTGGTAGCTGTTCCTTACACTTAAAATAAATCTGCCCCCACTTTCTCTATGCAGAGTTGAGTCATCTTTCTGAACCTCTGATTCAGGTCATCATTATTCTATGATACCTTCTCACTTAGTCAATTCATAGTCATTTTATTACCTTTTCAACATCTCTAGCTCAATATTGTTCAATAGAAATATAACACAACTCAACTAGCCTGCAATGTATTATGGGGTCAGGGAGTGAGATTCCTCCTACTCTTGTACAGAATTGCTTTGGAAATACAGGGTCTTTTATGATTCCAGACTTATTCTGTGATTGTTATTTATAAATCTGTGAAGAATATTGCCAGTAATTTGATTGGAATTGCATTAAATTTGTAGATTATTTTGGGTAGCATTGACATTTTAATTGTATTAATTTCTAATCCAGGAACATGGGATGTCTTTCTACTTTTTAGTGTCATTTTCAATTTCTTTTGTTCAGTTTTTCATAGTTTTCCTTGTAAAGGTCTTTGACTTCTTTGGTAAGGTTTATTATTAGGTATCTTATACTTTTTGTGGCTATTGTAAATGGGATTGCTTTCTTAAATTCTATCTCAGCCTACTCATTGTTCATGTATAGAAATGCTATGATTCTTTTAAAATTTTTTTAAAGAAATTATTTATTTAATTTGTTATTATTTTACTTTGAGCAGAGAGAGACAGAGAGAAAGAGAAAGGGAAAGTGAGAAAGCAAAATACCAGGTCCAGAACTTGAATTGTGATTGGCCCTATGGGAGTTCAGTACCTTAACCACCATGCCTCCTGCTGGTCATATAAATTTTAGTAAGTTGGGACCAGCAGTTGACTTAATGGCTAGGTCGCTGGACTCCCATGTAGTCGACTGCGGTTTGAGTCCCAAACTGGCAGCTTAAACTCACACCAGGCACATGTGCATGTGTGCCCAAGATCCCGAGAGGAGAATGGAGGAGAAGGGATTGTGGCGTGGACATCCCCCCTGGGGGTGATTTCTTGCTGTCTCTCTCTGTCTTTCTGGTGAGCGTATGCACCCTATAGCAAAAACGTCTCAAAAGAAAAAAAAAAAAAGTTTTAGTAAGTTGATTTTGTATCCTGCCGCTTTATTCATTTATCACCTCCAGGAGTTTTTTCGTGGGCTCTTTTGAGTTTTCTGTGTATGTAATTACATCATGTACAAATAGAGACAGTTTCACTTCTTCTTTCCCTATTTGAAGGCCTTTCGTTTTATTTCTTTGATTGCATTGGTGTAGACTTCCAGTACTACATTAAAAAGGGGTGAAGAAAGTGGGCAGCCTTGTTTTTTTCCAGTGTCTAGGGGAAAAGCTAAAAGCTTTTTTTCATCAGTATGATGTTAGCTATAGGATTTTCATATACGGCTTTTATCATGTTGAGAAATGTCCCTTCTATGCTGGCTTTCCTGTCTTAATTCATGAAGATATGTTTTATTTTATCAGATTATTTTCTGTATCAATTTATATGATCTGATGATTTTTATCCTTCTTTTTGTTAATATAGTATATTACATTTATGATTTTGTGTATGTTGAACCATCCTTGCATCCCTGAAATAAAGCCTATCTGTTCATGGTACGTAATCTTTCAAATGTATCATTGGATGTTATCATGTTGAAAATTTTGCATCTATATTCATCAGAGATATTGATCTATAGTTTTCTTTTTTTTGTTATGCCCTTATCTGTTTTGGAAATGAGGGCGATGGAGGCTTCATAAAATGAATTTAGGAGAGTTCCTTCCTTTCGGATCTTTATAAATATTAATAGTTTGAGTACAATGGGGTTTAGCTTCTCTTTAAAAGTTTTGTAGAATTCAGAAGTGAAGCCATCAGGATGTGAGCTTTTCTTTGTTGGGAGATTATTTATAACTGATTCAATTTCATTTTTTATTATTGGTCTATTTAGTCTCTCTATGTCTTCCTGATTAATCTTTGTAGGTTATATGTGTCCAGGAATTTGTTTGTCTTATTTAGATTTTCTTGTTTGTTGGTATATAGTTGCTCATAGTATTTTCTAATGATCTTTTGTATTTGTTATATCTGTTATTGCCTGTTTCATTGGGAATTCAATTTATCTGGTTTCTTTCTCTCTTCTTAATTAGTTTAGTTAATGGTGTGTCAATTTTGTTTATCTTCTCAAATAACTAGCTTTTGGTTTCATTTATTTTCTTTATAGTTCATTTATTCTCTATTTCATTTATTTCTGCTAGAATCTTTATTATTTCTTTTCTCCTGGCATTTTTGTTATTGTTGTTGTTGCTTCTCCAGTTCCCTGAGGTGTGTTGTAGGGTTGTATATCTGCCACTTTTCCATCTTTTTCTGATGCATACTAATTGCTATGAACATCCCTCTTAAGACTGCATTTTCTCTGTCCCAGAGGTTATGGAAATGTGTATACTCATATCATTGGGTTCAATGAATCTTTTGAGTTCAGTCTTAATTTCTTCTGTGGTTGTGAAGTCATTCAGGAGTAGGTTGTTTAGTTTCCATATGTTTGTGTATTTTCAAGGTTTTTTTTTCCCTGAAATTATTTTTTTCGAGAGGTTTTGCTATAGGGCATGTGCGTTCGCCAGAAAGACAGAGAGAGACAGAGACAGAAAGTGAGAAATCACTTCCCCAGGGGGATGGCCACGCCGCAATCCCTTCTCCTCCATTCTCCTCTTGGGATCTTGGGCACACATGCACACGCCCCCGGTGTGAGTTTAAGCCACCAAGTCCAGGACTCGAACCATAGTCGACTCCATGGGAGTCCAGCAACATAGTCATTACGCCAACTGCTGGTCCCAGCCTGAAATTAATTTTAAGTTTATTTTTATGATCAGAAAAGATGCTGGATATAATTTCTATACCTTTGAATTTGTAAAGGCTTGTTTTGTGCCCTATCATGTGGTCAGTATTTGAAAAGATTTCATGCAGGGATGAGAAAAATATACATTTTGTGGTTGTTGGGTGGAAAGTTCTATAGATATCTGTCAAGTTCATTTGATTTATAGGGTCATTTAGATCTTGTATCTCTTTGCTTATTTTTTGTCTAGATGATCTGTCCAAAGGAGATAGTGGGGTATTGAGATTCCCAAAGTTTAGTATGTTGCAGTCTATCTCTCCTTTTAGATCTAGCAGTCTTTCTTTCACATATTTGGATGCTCCTGAGTTGGGAGTATAGATATTTGTAAGTGTCATATCTTCTCAATGAATTAGTCCTTTTTGTACTATATGTCTTTTGTCTCTCTAACAATTTTTGACTTAAAAACTATTTTTTCTTATATCAATATCATGACTCCTGACTTTTTATAATTCCCATTTGCATAGAATATCTTTTTCCCTTTATCTTAGTCTATGTATGTATCTATCCATGAGATGCATTTCCTATAGGCAGCAAATAGAGGGTTTCTGTTTTATTATCCAGCCAGCCAGTCTCTGTCTTTTGATTGGATAAGTTAATCCATCAACATTCAACATTATTATCAATATTTTCTCCCTGCCATTTTGTAAGTAATTTCCTTGGTTGTCCTTTTGTTCTCTTACTTCTATTTGTGTCTCTTTAGTTTTCCTGCTATAATACTCCTTTTAGTACTTTAGTACTTCTTGAAGAACTGGCCTAGAATTGGTGAATTCTTTCAGTTTTTGTTTGTCTGTAAATGATTTTATACACTCTTCCCATTTGAAGGATAAGTATGCTGGGTATAGTATTCTTGGTTAAAATAGTTTTTCTTTCAGCATTCTTTTATTGACTGCATTGTTTCAGATAAGAGGTCTGATGTTAGCCTGATTGGATAACCTTTGTAACTTGACATTTCTCTCTTGCCATTTTTAGAATCGTGTCTTTGTCATGATTTTTACCAATCTGACTATGATGTGCCATGGAGAGGATCTTATGTTGATTCTGTTTGGGGTCCTTTGTATTTCTTGGGTCTGGATATCTGAGTATTTCTCTAGATTTAGAAAGTTTTTTCTGCACATATTTTATGGCATAGATCTTCTATGCCTTTGTCTGATTCTTCACTTTCTGGAATACCTGTTATTCAGATATTTGGGTATTTAATACTATCTAGTATTTCCCATATAGTATCCTCATTTAAAATTTGTTTTTCATTATTTTTGGTGGTTTTGTCTAAGGGAAAGGTTTGTCTTCCAGTTCAGAGCTTCTGTCTTCCATGTGGCCCAATCTGCTATTAATATTGTTAAGAGGGGTCTTGATATTCTATATTACTGTCTTCATCTCTAGATGTTCTCATTGGATCTTTTTTATGGTATCTATTTCCTCCTTCAAGTCCTGGAAAGACTTCCTAATCTCTGTCCTTAAAAATATTCTGAATTCTTTTTCTTACATTTCTGTGAATTCTTTCATGCTGTCTATGGTTGAAGAAGAGTTGTTCTGTTCCCTTGAGGAAGAGATATTTCCTTGTTTTCCCATATTTCTTGTACCTCTGTGCTGGTTTCTAGTCATCTGATGAATTATACACTTATTTCTACTTTTTTTCCGTGTCAATTCCGTGGCAGCTTGAAGTCAGCTAGTAGTCTGAGGTGGTCTTTCTGTATCAGTTGCCTTACTGCTGGTACTCGCTCCCTGGCACAGGCTCAGGGGATTAATGATGGCAAGAAGGATGTGGGAAGAGCCTGTCTGAGATGTATCTAGGGCTGTCAGAAGCCAGCAAGAGGTCTGAGGCATCTTCCTAACTTCAGTCTGTCTCACCGACTGTGGCTGCTTCTACTCCGTGGTGTAGGCCTCCCCTGTGTGTTTAAAAAAAAAAAAAGAAAAAAAAAAAAAAAAAAGAATAAAGAAAAAGAAAAAAAAAAGAAAAAAGAAAAAACAAGGAGAGAGATGGAAACAAACATTAATTGGTGCTTACAGTGTTCAAATCACTAGGATAAACCTGTGTACACATCTTTTTTTGGGGGGTGGTTATTATCAGTCAACCTGTGAATGGAATATTACTCCCATTTTACAGATCAGAAAGTTGTAACTTAGAGAAAATAACTTACCAAACTAACAAAAAGTAGAGGCCAGACCTGCACTTCAAACCTTCTGACTTAGAAATCTATGTTTTGTCTAGTACCTTTACCCAATGATGGCAGCATTTTGATTTTACTAAGTGTCCTGGAGAAAAATCAAATTTTAGGACAGGTATCTTTTTTTTTTAAATTATTATTTATTTTCTTTATTCATTCATTCATTTTTTTTTTTTTTTTTAAATTTGACCAGATAGAGACAGAGGATGAGAGTGAGAGAGAGGAAGTGAGAAAGCAAGCCACCAGATTCAGGACTCGAACCCTGGTCAGCCATGTGGGAGTGTCCAGCGCCTTAACCACCACGCCACCTGCTGGTCCCCATGGACAGGTATTTTTTGACAGAGTATCTACCAGCTATATCTGTATACATTTTGACTCCTCAAGTAGGATTAACCTGAGCTCTAAATTAACACGTGACCCAAGTGAATATATGCTGTTTGTTAAAAGGTATGATACATTGTTCTTTCCTGAAAGGCATCATTTTCTCAGGAGTACTTTGGGTCTGAGTTTATTTCCTTCAAGTTTCTTCTTCTTGACAGGCTGCAATTTTAGCTGTTTCCCGGGAATGATGATTCAGATTTCTGAGGTTACAGCTACATAAGCGTCAAGCTCTCATATTATAATGTCTATTCTCATTTTTACTGGTCTGAGGGTTTGAGGGGGAGGCAACAGGAAGCAAAAACATGGAGCAGACCTTGTACATTGTGGTCATACTGACGAACGTCTCAGAGTGCTACAGCCTAGGGGTTTTCTTGAGTGCCCAGGTGTGGGTGGGTTATCCATTGGAACAACTTTGCCATTAGCTGTAGGCCTCTGTTGCATGTATGTGGGAATAAATAACTTGATATGGGTCATCAGTGACAGAGGAGTTAGACCTAAGGGCTACAGACTGCTAGGTCTATAGTAGGCTTATAAAGCCAGGGCTTTTTTATTTATGAACAAATTTTAATTTTATAATCAACACATGCCTGTAGTAAGAAAACAAAAAGGTAAATGTAAATCTATGTTTTCATTTTTATGACTCCTTTCCCCACTTCTCAATATAAATAGTTCCTTGAATGGTTTTCAAATGTTTTCTATGTATACCTAATGATAATATATAAACTATTCATAAACATATTGTTCTTTCTTTCTGAAAGTTTATTTACTTCTTCTATGATAAATACAGAAGGAAAAAAAGAGAGAAAGGTATTTCCAATAGAGTCTTCACACTGTGATTCAACCCCAACCTCAACCAACCTACGTCATAGGCACACCTACCTACATGTGCCTTGTTTGTACTGGGACCCACTGTCCCAGGACTGTCTCATGTGGTCCAATTATGTTACCCTGCACCACTGCACAGCCTTACCACATTCTATTCTATGAGTGGAAACAAACTTTATATGTTGTGCTTTTTTTCTCACTTAATAATTTATCTTACAAATAATTCCACACAATATTTATATCAGGGAGTCTTCAAAAAGTTCATTGAAAATGCATACTATGAAAAAAAGATGCATGGATTTCAAAGTTTCTTTTCACCAAAAATAAACTTATATTTCAATTGCATTTTTCATACACTTCTTGATTATCTCCTTACATATCCACTTTGTTATTTATTGTGGCTACCACATACTTGCTTTTTTATTTAGGCAGTCCCTGGTGAGGGACATGAGATGGTTTGCTGCTTTAACTATGGCTATCCTTATATACTTGAGCAACTATTCCTAGATTCCTTGAAGTGGAATTTGTGGGGTCAGTGTCTGTATACCCAGCATTCCTTCTGTTTTGCCATACGGCACAGCCATTTTCTTCCATAGACCTGTTAGTTGAGCCCCCTTGGGAGAAAACAAAAGATCCAGGGCCAATGTGCCAAAATTATTCCAGATTATTAACCTTTTCATCTTAGCTCAGCTTGTATAGTTGAAAAGTTTCAGCGCTAGTTGTGGACATTTTGCTCTGAGAACTAAATGAAGCAAATGCTCTATCCTCAATTTCCACGGGAACTAAACAGACAATTACAGGCCCAAATTATTCATGTCTCATTCACCTCCCCCAGCCTCCATTCACTTAGGCTCTCTCAGATGACTAGTAACTCCAATTTCTCTGAAAAAGTCCAAGACGATGCTGCTTCTCATTAATAATTCCCTCTAACCACTTGCGGTTGTTCTAAAAATTGAGGTATCCGAACTATACACTTTGATCTATGAATATGATAGTGGACGAAGTTGTTCAGTGATTTTTCAGATGATGTAACCAGAAAGGAAAATAGTTTAAAGCTGTGATTAATGCCACTGAGTCCCATGCTGCTTCACTTCCTCCGCTCATCACTGTAAGTAATTACCTGCCTGATCCTGGACAAGTCCTTCTGTTTGGCTCAAGTCAGCTATTGATCATTTATTTAAGCATTGCACACTCCAGGGAAGGTGAAAAAAAAACTTCTCTAAATTAATTTTTTGAGCCCTTTGTGGGCATGAATAAATATCTTTCATTTCAGTCAATTTACATCAGCAACTGCTTAGCCGTGGGAATTTGTTTACTACTTCTGACCCGCTCCTCTGAAAATTGGTTTTCAAACCACTCAGTGAATGGTAGTTTTAAATTGACACATGAAATTTTCAGAATTGTATTTGACTTACTGTCTCCCGCTTGTGATGTAGCTCAGTGCTTTGACAGTTGGATGCCAGTGTCTGGTTATATGCCTAAAAGGCTCCTCACACTTGACTGTTGGGAGCACACACTTATCTCACAGGTTGGAACTCTGGGCAATAGCTTCCTTAACTGGAGGGTACAGGCAGGTGGTGCTTTTTGATAAAATCTATTTTGAAAAATAAGGAAAACAAAAAAGAAATCAAGTAGGCCATTTTCGAAGCAGCTTATGGGTACTGAAGCTTTCTAAAGGTGAATCTTTATAAGCACTGAATACAATATATCTGTCTTGAAAAAGTTCATGAAAAATGGATATTATAAAACAACTATGCATGGATTCGAAAAGTTTTTGCACCCAAATAAGCTCATACTTTAGTTCTATATTTCCAAGCTTTTCAAAGTCCTCTCACATAGAATTGCTTCTGACCATTTAAAAATCCTGCTAGACATGCAGTCTAAGTAAGACAGGTTGCCCTGAGAAATAGTCCTTCTTACTTCCTTATAATATACAGATTCTTGATTTTCACTTTTGTGCTTTTACCTATTTGTGTCAGGTGATCCTAACATGAGCATGTTTCTATTAATCTACAAGCATTTTCTTCTTAGTAATTACTCAGTACTCACAACTCCCTGAGGTTTTAAGCAATCTTTTTTGACAAGGGATTTGAGGCTATTAGAAACATAATTCTGCACCACCATTTAATAAGCCAGGTGGAAGTTTTCCTGTGTGCGCTCGTTCAGATGAGTTCAAGCGGGCAGGACCACAGTATCTGGATGCAGCACTCAATACAATGAGTCAAGTTTGACACTGAGGCAGTAAGCTGACCTGTTCCTAAACTTATGCTTCTGAAATTTCACAGAACAACTGACACTTCAACAATCTGGTGGTTAATCACATTCATTCTTTAATAATTGAGGTATATCTTGTTATTTGAAAAGTCTGATTTCTGCAGTTCCTTACTCTCAAACGTTGTACTCTCCAGGGTCACAGCCAGAATCCTGGTGAGGTCCTCTTCTGTGAAAAACAAGATAAAAAATTCAGTTGTAGAGTTTCTAAGAGCACAGTCATGAGGCAGAGCTTGGCAGCTGAGGGGCAACATAGTTTAGCGTACAGGTCCAGCAGCAGACAGTTAGTACGGATGTCACTGTCTCTCGGTGGCCTCTCTGCTACCCTAATGAGTTAAGTGTTGCCAGTCCTCAAGCCTCAGGTGTGTGGTCAAGACCTAGCTCCTCTGTGGAATGGAAAAAGTGGTTTCTGGTCAAGGTAAGAAATGATCAATGCTGGATTTCATCTTCTCTTGGGCCCTAAAAAGACCATATGATTCATACTTTTGAGGAAGAAGATACAGTACAGAGTAAGGAGAACATTCCTAGTATAAACTCCAATTTTATTCTGACTTCAGAGTAATGGGTGAAGCAGTAAAAGCCGTATGTTTAAGGCAAACTCTAAAGTCTATTTCAAAAAATATATGGACACATAGTAATCACTTTCCTGAGCTGTCATATATCAAGTAGGACTGGAATGTTGTTATTATTATGATTAAAAATAGCCCCCAGATCCCAGGAAGAAATGCGGGCTGTGACAAGAGAATCTAAGTGTTTTGTCAATATGTGAAACAACTTCACTAAAGAGGGTGGATTGAAAAGGTGCTGTCCTAAGTAACTGTGGAAAAAAGTAGTACCTCTAAGTCTAAATGCATAAGAAACTGCACATGGCACTGTATGATAGTTGATAAATGTATTTTCCCTAGGAGTATCAGTTAAGAATTCTGATATTGCTCTACATGGTTACTTGAATTGAAGAATTAAATAAGTCAAAGTGAATGGTGAAAGCCACATTTGTTGCTATTGGAGTGGTAATTTCCAGATAAGCAAGGGAAGGAAGCTGGAATAATCCATGTGATAAGGGATTATAGTTGGAGACATCAGTAAGATCTCATATTGATATTGATATAGATACAGATAGTTGCACTTAGAAATATTTTTAGATATACATTTACACACATGAGTTAGTTATAAACACATATATTTCTTTGTTGTGTTAGATGAGAGGGCTTAAAAATGATAACCTAACAGCATCCATAGTTTCTAAACAGTGTATTCTGGGTGGGAAAATGCATTTTGTATGCTATAATGATATACAGTTAATGAATGTAAAATAAAAAATAAATGAATAAAAAATAACAAGTCCTTCTCCAATAAAATAAGACAGGGTTTCCTAGAGAAATAGCTGATTCTAGGACGAGAGAAAGACATATGCAAGATGATCTTTGAGCATCTTATAGTTTCAGAAAGTAAAGAAGTGCTCAGAAAAACAAAGCAATAAGAATCTGTCAAAGGAATATGGGAACCAATGGAAAGAGTACTCAATTTACAAAGCAGGAAAAGTCTAAGCAACACAATATAGCAAATAGTATTAGACTATAAGCCAGAGTATATAATGAATATTCATGGAGTCTATTTTAATATCAATACATTGTAGAATAAATTAATAAGTGAAGAAAAGACAAATCTCATATGCTGAAAAAACTCAAATAATTTGTGTAGATCCTCTACCCAAGAAGAGGGAGCATAAATCCTCACTCTTTAAGTGTGAGCTGTGCATAGTGACTTTCTTCCAAAGAGTACAGTAAACGAAGGGGCTAAATGAGGAATAAGTTTACAATGAAGAAATCTGAAAAATTTGACTTCTTTTGCGTCAACAGGGTCAACATATAATGTCTTGTTGATCATATATAATATCCTTGATATTATATGATAAAAATTTTCTCTCTATATTCTTCCCTTCCTCACATCCTAGCACATAATTATAGCCTTACCATGAGAGAAATGCCAGACAAATTCCAATGGGGGGGTATTCCTACAATGTACATGATGAGTACTCTTCAAAATTATTGAAGTTATCACAAAGAAGCTCTGAGAAGCTGTCATAGCCAAGAGAAACCTAAAGAAGACACAACTAAATGTAACATGGTATCCTGGATGGGGTATGAAATTTATTGAAATGATTAACATTACCTTGATAATCCCACTCAAGGTAGAATAAATGGACATTTGGGAGACAGAATAAAAACTTTCCAAAGATGTCCATGTCATGATCCGTGGAACCCAAGTCTATGTTAGGTTACCTGGCAAAGAGGAATTGAGGTGGGAATGAGGTTGAGGTTACTGGTCAGCTGACTTCAAGATAAAGGGGATTTGTCAGATAGACCCAATAAAATCACAAAGGTTCCCAAAAGTGGAAGAGGGAAGCATAAGAGAATTGGGGGTAAATATGACTATGGAAAAAGGTCTGATATATGCAATGTCGCTGGTCGTGAAGGAGGAGTGATGGAGCATGGAATGTGGGTAGCCTCCAGAAGATGGAAAAGCCCATGAAGCAGATTCTCCCCAAGAGCCTCTAGAAAGTAGCACAGCCCTGCCAGTACCTTGATTTTAGGTACTGGCAGGCCCATGTTAGATTTATAGCCTATAGAACTATATAAGAAATGTATGTTCTTTTGTGTCCCTCAGTTTATGTTCATTTGTTATGGCAATGGGAATGAACACAGAGACATTTATCTTAAGATCCACAGAAAATGCACTGAGAAGACTCATAACACTATCATGTAGATGTTAGTTCCCTCTGTATTATAAGATACCCAAATGCCAACATTCTCCTCATCTTTGCTAATTAGCTAAGTGAGAAACTATGTATTGAAGGGGAGGGGAACAGAGGAATTAAAGGTACAAAGGAGCCATGAGGAGAAAGGAGGGAATTAAGGAAGGTCCTAAGAAAGTTGCTGTGGCTCAGCCCATGGTATGGTGGTTAAGGTGCCTGACCCCCAGGACTGACTGCTGGTTCAAATCCCAGACCTGGAGGCATGAAAAACATGCTGGCATGTGTGTGCATTCTCAGAATCCTGAAAGAAGGGAGAAATAGAGGAGAAGGAATTGTGGTGTGATCACACCCTATAGAAGTTACTTTCTCATTCTCCCTTTCTCCAGCTAGTATGCTCAACCTCTAGAAAAATTTGAGAGAGAAAGAGAGAGAGAGAGAGAAAGTTGTTGCTCTTTAGTGAGTGAGTGGCCACATAGTATAACTACAAAAGCTGAGATCAAAGCTCCAGGCCTAGTCAGCAACTAGTGATGAGTTGAAGAAAGAAGAGGAACAAAACTCTAAGTGGTCTTAAGGTCAGGTCCTACTTTATTTTTAGGTCCCCAAAATTTAGAAGATAAAACTTAAACTTTCTTTGGATCACATTGGTATGCATGAGTAACTAATAGGGTATTTGACTTGAGTTTTACACATATATTATTCTGTCAATTCTCATACCAATTCCATGACTTAAGTAAGCATTGTCATTCTTATGTTGCAGGTGAGTAGACAGACTTGGAGAAGAGGGCTGACTTGTTTAATTTTACACACCTAGGAAGCAGAAGAGCTTAGATTCAAATCTAGATCTGACTGATTCTCAAACTCCTTTTTTTTTTTTTTTTTTTTTTTTTTTTTTTTTTTTTTTTTTTAACCCAAGCACTCATGGACAAAGTAATGCATTAGACAATGATGTGTTCTGCAGATTGAAGGACTTGAAGAGAAGTGATTGCAGTAAGACAGGTGAGGGCCCTGAGAGCTTGGATTGGAATAGTGGGTAAAGTGAACTGGAAGGGAAGGAAGTAGAAGACTTACAAAGAAGCATCGATGCCACCAGGGGACTGATTTGTTACGGAGAAATAAGAGTGGACAACAGCTATAGAAAAAATTGCAACCCATTTCCTGTTTTCATATATATATATATATATATTTAAAACCAGAACCCCAGAGATCCCTTTGGGCAAAAAGTGTTTCAAAAGATGGTTGGTCCTAAAGCTAGAGGGTACCAAGGCACCTGTCTGTAAGGAGAAGGCACCGTAAAGCAGTAATAGACAGCCTTTGTCAAGCCTTTGTTTGACTTTGTTAAGCAAATGTTTTACTCATTCCCTTTCCCACTCACTCTGATGCTTGTTGTACACATGGATATGTAGTGGGTTCTCCTCTTTCACTGTCAGTTTACAGGAGGCACTCTGAAATTCTGGTCCTCCTTAAGACTCTAACTAGAGAA
The DNA here is from genome assembly GCA_026018925.1 of Tupaia tana. Classification (NCBI taxonomy): domain Eukaryota; kingdom Metazoa; phylum Chordata; class Mammalia; order Scandentia; family Tupaiidae; genus Tupaia; species Tupaia tana. The sequence goes on along the minus strand of JAKSZU010000010.1, from coordinate 22,060,698 downwards.
TGTGTATTAGTCATCCTCCTCCTTTTCTTCATAAAGGACAAGAGTAGGTCAAATTTTCTAATTTTTTGGAAATAAACCAAAGAATGAAAATAATTTTATTTCAAAATGCACTTTAGTATCAAAGGCTCCCATTTACCTCTTCTTACTTCAGCTAAAGTGATTGATATTCCAGTTGGTGCTATGTAAAAGATTAGGCTTACTGTGTACTCTGCAGTCATTTATGCTCATTGCAGCCTCTCATTTGTATTGAAAGATTCATAAAAGTATCAAGAGACACTTTATACTGAATTAAAAACTATTGGACTGAGTGTTTCAAGGCTCCTGCTCAGAAAAGAACAATTATTAAAATGTATTATTCAATTAAGCATGGAAATCTATACCTATCTCCAGAAGTTGGGAGTATGAGCAAAAGTGCTACCTCTTAGAATAGGTACAGTTGTGAATGTTGTATTTTATGTAAAGTTGGGCAAGGGAAGAGGTACATAGGGTAGAGGAAAATGATTAAGGGTGGTAGAAAAATTCTTGGTGATTCTGTCTCCCCATTTCCTACTAGGGAACAACACTTATGATTAAAGATGAAGCCTTCTGAATTTCTAATACATTTTTCAAGCTATTCAATGAACTTTCAGAAGAGGCCTATCACTCATTTAGCTAGAAAACCATTTGCAGATGCTTGGCTCAAGAAAAAAAAAATGCCAGAAGATATAGCCAGAAAAAGTACCAGGATGAAAGGTTCTCATTTGAGAGCAGATCTCCTAGACTTAAATTTTCTTTCTCTTAGAAAACAAGAGCTAATTATGTCCATTCTCCAAACAACTTATCAGTACTGTCCATCTTGCTTAGGTCCTCCACCTACACTCAGACTGTTTCATCACTAGTGGGTTTTGAAACATACAGGTGCTTCTTGTTTTGCTGCAAACTTGTTGAAACAAGGCCTCCAGCAAATCCAGAGTCAGATGGCAAGTCCAGAGCTGTCTGGTGAGAAGCCTCGGTCTCTTGTTTCTAAGCACATCAGATGCATACTGGCTGTCGTTTCTGCTTTCTGACTTGGCCAGAGCCTTGTAGAACATACATTATGTAAAAATGGAAAATAGTTAACAGGGAGGAAAAATAGACTGTATTATTTTCAAAAGCCTCCAACCAAAAGCTTTGCTTGCTGTCTAAATAAAGCAACCTGTTCGGATGCACCTGGGAATCTGACATTTAGGCTGCATGATATAGAAGCCAACACCTACTGCCTCAAGAGACTGCACAATCTGAACGATGAACTTTTCCCACACCGAAGTATTTGACTTTTATTAAGAGATACTTAATATTCAGTATTAAGAGATACTGAACAAAGCTTGTATCTGATTGTCATCTCTGCAGGAGTCCCACTCTTGGTTAGGGATGTGGTTGTGTCAACATTTAAAAGATATATCTGCAAAGTACTCAGAATGAGAACTGATGAAGTGGGCATGGTCATTCTTCATCCTCTCAAGCATTCAATTGGAGCAGTTTTTGTCTCTTGCTTTACTTTGTTACATACATGTTGACCACTAATATTGTCCAGGTGATGTTCCAGACATTTGGAGACATAGATGATTTTTGTCTCTGTCCTCATAGATTCCTGAATTTGTGACTCAAATATAATAATGAAGAGCGTGTTTACTGAAATCTTACCTTTGCTCTGTTTTTCTTTTCTAGACACTGTGATAACTATAGCATAAAGCAAGTCCTTACAGTTTATGAGGGTTAAAAAAAATTTGTGAATCACAAGGACCAACTTAACTCTGATATACTTTATGTGGTGCTTGGGAGAAGACCAGCTCAAGAACGTCAGAGAATGAGTAGTTGAATACAAACGAAAGTGAAGAGGATGAGTCAGAGAAGGACTTTAGAATATTTCCCTCCTTCCTAGCAAGACTAATACTTCTACCTTTGATTTAGATATCATTACTGGGGCCTTCTCAGGATCCTTAAACTGTCAGTTATACCTTCTGGGTGTTTAATTGCTTCATTGCAATGGAGATTTTTCCCATCAAGATTTGGACTGAGGTGTAAATCATTCCGGGTAAAATCTCTTCACAATCTAAATGATGTATAGCAATTTAATGAATGAATAATAATAATTTAAAAAATATTTAAACACAATTAAAGCTAACTCACTAGGAAAGAAAAAAGAAAGAAATAGGGGAAGAAGAAAACCATCTATTCCCACTTTCCCTTTAACTGCCAGTTCATCTATTCCTTCTCACATCAGCCATATTTCTTTTTTTTTTTTTTAAGAGAAATTTTTGCTACAGGGCAGGTGCACTCATCCGAGAGACAGGGAGAGAAACATAGAGGAACAGAGAGACAGAAAGCTAGAAATCACTCCCTCCTAGGGGGAATAGATGACCACACTGCAATTCCTTCTCCTCCAGTTTCCTCTCAGGATTTTGGGCACATGTGTACATGTGCCTGGTGTGTTTGAAGCTGCTGAGTCCCAGATTTAAATCGTGGTCAACCATGTGGGAGTCCAGCAATGTAATCATTATGCCATCTGCTGGTTCCATCAGCCATATTTCTTAAGAAATGCTCTAGGCTATGTCAGCCTCCACCATTCCACAAAAACTACTCTTGCTAATGTCAATGGTGTTAAATCCTACATTAACTGTGTATTTTTCATTTCTGATTATGCTTGAGCTCCTGTAGCAATTGATATGGGTCATCATTCTTCTTCTCTTGTGTGGTAGTTTTAAAACATGACCCCAACATTTATTCATACTCCTCCTTGGAGAGGAAGGCTCTTGGGTTTCTTTCCTTGAATCTAAGTGGCCTTGTGATTGCTTCAATTAGCAGAGTGTAGCTGAAGTATAACTGTGTGACTTCTGAGGTTGGGTAAAGATATGCTATACAATTTTTGTCTGGATCTCCAGGGATACTTGGTCTGGGTGAAACCAGTCATCATTTAAGTTCAACTAACTTGAGATGACCATGTGAGAGGGAAGCTGCATAGGCTCTTTAGTTAACAACCCTGCTTGAATTCCCAGCTGATAGCCAGCAAAAACTGCTAGCCATGTGAAAAACCAATCTTAGAAGTCTAGCCCAGTTGAGCCTTCAAATGATGGTAGCTCCAGTTGATATCTGGCTGTAACTGATAATAGACCTCAAGTGAGAACTGCTGAAACTGCAAATTTTCAACCCACGAAGTCCTCAGCAAAACAAAATGCATTAAGCTGCTACATCTCGGGCTGTTTGTTATGCAGCAATAGCAACTGACACACCCTGGCTAGTATGATAACAAATTTTTTTGAATTGCCTCTTGAAGATCATGCTATGCACTGTTCCTGTCCTATGCCAACTGATCCATGTTCATCTGCTGGTGGCATGAGATAGTCTAAAGACATAGATGCTTTCTTTCTGACTTCCATATCTGTGGATCTAGTTGCCTGCTTTGATATCTCAAAGGCTGCCCTTCTTTAGGTTCCTTGACCACATCATGTTTCCTTCTATCACAGAGTTGCCATACAAGCTATTTCCTCTTCTAGAAGCTCACCTCTCCCTTACTTAACTCCTTCTCATCCTTCACACCTGAGAGCATGTCTTGAGAACTGTTGTGTTGTTAGAGAAGCCTTTCCTGAGATCAGGTTTCTTTATGTTCTCATAGGAAACTTAATACAAATTTCGAATGTACATTTATCAGTGTTGAATTTCCTTTTTAAACTAAGTCTGGCTTTACTAGAATATGTAATCCATGACACAATCCATGACATCAAGATGGCATCTGAGTTGACTTACCATTTCCCCCCAGTGCCTGACTCAAAGTAGCCATTCAGTTATTATTCATTTTACTCTCAACTGTGGTCTCATTTCACTCATTCATTTATTCTCTCACTCAACAATTACCAATAACAATAAAAGCTACTACTAATTAATTCTCCTTTACATTCCAAGCTCAAGCTAAGCACTTTGTAAATGCCATCTCATTAATGCCTAAGGATAACAGTTTAAGGAAGGAATTATCTACATTTTAAAGATGGAAGAACTGAGACACAGAGAGATCAAGCACATTGTCTAAGGCCACATAGTAAGTGGCAGAGTAAAGATTTGGACCCAGGTCTGAGTGGATTCAAATTTCACGTTCTTGACCACTGCTCTTACAAGGAGTAGTAAGGACAGGATTTCTTGATGAAGAAGAGTAAAGCTGAAGTGAATGGTCACCCTCTTTCTTTATCTTGTTGGTAGAAAGCAAAATACTGACAGAAATGTCATGATGCATTTTGCATAGAAAAACAGAAAAAGTATGTCATGACTTCTCTGACATCCTGATACTGTGCATGACATCTACTGTTCCTCATGATGAACCCAGAGGTGAGAGAGCTGGTGGAGCAGGAGAGCCTGTGCCCCAAATTGCTTTCTCCCAGCACTCAGCCTCTCATAAAGCTTAAACCTCCCTTACACTTGCCCCTTTGGCTTCCTACTTCAGTTTCCAGATGTTGGGAGGGTAGGAGGAGCTGCTTGAAGGCTCTAGCCTGCCTCTGCTAAAGTTCAGGACATATGGAAGTAGGGAACCTATCTGAGGAGTAATGGAACCACCCCATTGCCTAATATACTGGCTCATTATTTGGTGAACAAAATGACTCCCATGTTCAATTTGTTGGCATGTCTGAAGATGGATTGCAGAAAGAGCTGTTGTAGTCACCCTAACCACCTGCCCCCAAACAGAATGTGGAATATCTCATTACCCTTCAGTTTTTACACTTATTCTGAACATAATTATTATCATTGCCTCCTACTGCTCAGGGCTGAATTGGCTGACAACTTCCTATGGTTGCATTAGCCTTTTCTGTCACCTAAAGATGCCTGTCAGTTGTGGCTTCCTAGAGCTAAAGGGATTAGTAATGAGTAGATGAGTGAGACTGAGCAGAAGAAGAGAGAAATGGCCTCTGATTATATAAAGTGTGATGGGCTAGAAATGTTGCTTTCTGAGTGGGAACTCTGACACAGCTTCCCAAGGAGGTGGGCTGATGCTGAGAAAAGGGTTCTAAACAAGTGGAAGAGTGATTTCACACAAGTGCAGTGCTGGACATACACTCTCATGTGTGCAACCTCACTGGACTAACCCTGTTACTGGGAGGTCTATTACTTTATGATGCCAGACTTATTCCTTCAGATGGAATCAACTTTTTTTTTTTTTTTTTTTTTTAACAAGGCTACCTGCTATGCAAGCAGCTTTAAATAGAGCATTTATTTGGAAATGATATAATTGGTATCCCAAACTGAGATACTTCTTGAGAGTTAAAGAATACACTAAAATAATCAGTAGACATTAATTGATCATTCACAGATATAAATTTGGATTCTTCTGGGCAAACCAGATCATATGGCATAGATAGAAACAAGTGAACAGCAACCCACAATTTTCAAGAGTAAAGAGAAGCTATATGATATAAAATGTGTATTGTTCTCTCTCTTTTCTGTTTTTATGAACAACACTATCTTGCTCTGTTGGGATTCTCCTGCCTCAGCTTCTCTCCTGGGACTAGAGGCATGGGCCATGATGCCAGGCTCTTTTCTCAGTTATGGTTTCACTATATTGCCTAGACCAGTGTCTCTGAATGCTGAGATTACAGGTACCCCCCACTATGCCCAACCTTTAAGTTTGACCAGGATGGAACCTGAGCCTCCCATGCAGTCCCAGCCTGTCGCACATCTTAGCGTGCACCACCATGGCTGGGCCTGAAACTGCTTTTTGACTATGCAGATCAGCAGCCTTCCAAATCTGTGCCGCAGGAGACTACAGCATTTCCAGAGCATCAGGTGAGAGGGGACCATGATGGGTAGTTGGGCTGAGGAGGCGTGAGGGCAGAGCTACAGCTTGTCACTGGCTTTAAAAAAAAAAAAAAAAAAAGAAAGAAAGAAAAATAGGCCAGCAATAAAGCTGCTTGAGAAAAGTGGCCCCAGATACAAAGGATTCACTAATCGATAAAAAAGAAATGGCTTAGCATTTTCCCATCTAAGCCATTCTAGGTTTCCAGTGTCTTCCCTTTTGGATTGCAGAATTAATCATGCATTTTATATAACCTAGTCCTCCAAGTCATGATTTAAATTGAGGATTCCAAAAGCAAACAGTGATCCAATGAGTAGAATCAAGGAAAACACACCCAACTTGTTTAAGGACAAATACTAAGCCTGGAGAAGCAATTCAAGATATGGAAAACAGAACTACATAGCTCCATACAACCTACAATCAAAAGTAGAGCATTGTTCATGAAGAGCTTAGAAAAAGTACACTCTTAAAACACTTAAGAAATAAATCAGTTTTAGTTGTGAGGGTTCATGATATTCTCTCTATAATTTTTTTTTTAAAGATTTTGCAATAGGGGAGGAGAGTTGAGCCCTTCCTTCAGAGGATTCCGCATGGCTACTGGGAACTAGATATTTCAGGGGACAGGAGAAATGAAGATTTTCTACTCATAATTCAGCCTCCAGCAAGCAAAGCTAGTGTGCAATCACAACAGAACAGCAAACAGATTCTAGAATACCTCTGTCTGCTTGCTCCTGAACATTGAGGCTTAACTCCAAGAATTTGAAAGAAACACACCATCCATCAGATGACAAGAAATCACCGTCGGATCACGAGAAATATGGGAAAACGAGAAAATACCTCTCCTCCAAGGGAAAAGAGTAACTCTCCTTCATCCACAAGCAGTTCAGTGAAAGTCATGGAAATGTCTGATAAGGAATTTAGAGCATTCATAATGTCGAAGCTAACAGAGATGGAAGAGAAGAGAGATAATGAACTGCTAAAGAGAAAGGAGAAAGAAGTTGACGAGTTCCAGGAGATGAGGAAATTCTTGCAAGATCTAAAAGAGGAATTACACACTTTACAAAAGACTCAAACGGAACTGCTAGAGATCAAGTCTATAATACAAGAAGTCAAAATCTCCCTTGAAAGTATTAAAAGCAGACTAGATCATTCAGAAAATAGAATCTCAGATGTAGAAGAGAAAATGGCTGGCTTAGAAAAATCCACCACGAAGACTGAGAAAATGGCCCAAAAATTTGAGAATGATATGCGAGAAGTACTGGATACCATCAAACGTCCAAATATCTGGATAATTGGCATTCCAGAAGGTGAAGAGACCCATAAAGGCATTGATAATCTATTCCATGAAATCCTGCAAGAAAACTTTCCAAACCTAGAGAGGCATTTGAAGATCCAGTCCCAGGAAATACAAAGGACCCCAAATAAAATCAACCCAAGAAGATCTTCTCCAAGACAGATTATAGCCAGGTTGACCAAAACCGCAGACAAAGACAAGATACTAAGATTGGCAAGAGAGAAACATCAAGTTACCTACAAAGGACATCCCATCAGGCTAACAGCAGATCTCTCATCGGAAACAATGCGAGCGAGGAGAGAATGGGAAAATATATTCAAAGTGTTACGAGAGAAGCAATTTCAGCCAAGAATACTGTACCTGGCAAGATTATCTTTCAGGTGGGAAGAAAAGACAAGAACATTCTCAGATAAACAAAACCTGAAAGAATTTACCAGCACCAGACCAGATCTCCCAGAAGTCCTCAAGGGTGTGTTGTATGAAGAAAATTAAACACAGACACGTGGAAATAAGAGTCCAAAAACTATGAAAGTGGCCAACTTAATCATAGGGACAAGTCTGGAGTTGAATATTATATCCCAGAATTTAATCAGGAAAATTGAACCAGAACAGAAGATAAAAGTACATGAGACTGATAGGTTCATGCACCTACCATTTGAACAGAATCCTAACTTGTTTCCTGGCTTTAAGCAAAGTTCCTTGGCACTTCTTTGAGTTAAGTTAAAACTGGTTTTCTTAGTAGTAATGAGTGAACTCACCATTGAAAGTAGTTAGATTATGTAGGAAATTGTGTGATCAATGCAACGTGGGTGGGAAGGGAATGAAGGAGAATTGTAGACACCGGAGGTGGTGTGAGAGGAGGGTGGGAAGGGACAGAGGGTCAGAAAGAGGGGTGGAAGTAATTCTAGGAACTAGTAATGGAAAATTTTCTGTTATGTGCATGATTGTGTCACTATGCAGTGTGTACTGGATGGGAGATTGCATTTTGTATGCTGTGATGAAGCTTAGGGAAGGAATGTAAATTGAGTTACAAAAAAAAAGTTTCAGAAAAAAAATATATATCTATTCAATGACTGCAGTAGGATATGTAGCCCCAGCTAGGTGCTACTTTATAGGATGCGTAAAGTAAGACTTATGTTCATGGAAATGTGTATCACCTGTGTTTGCTATGAGGGTATTTGGATTGATTAGGGTCTTTGGCGATACAATAAAATGTGAGGAGAAAACAGTATAGAAAGCAAACATAGATACCAGAGACAGTGTGGGAGGAGAGTGGGAGATGGGAGAGGGTAGGAGATAAAGAATCAAGGATCTGGGGGAAAAAAGCAAAACATACAGAAGGCAAAAAATGGAAGATCATTTGCTGTCAATAACATGTTTGTTGATGTGCTTGATTGAGACAATATATAATGTACTTTGGATGGTAAATCTCATTTTGTATGCTGTAATGATGTTCAGTGAATGAATGCAAATAAATAAATTGAAAAAAATATATAAAAAAGAGAAAAAAAAAAAAAACAGGTAGTAAAACTCCAGGTAACAAAGAATGAGCATGAGTTTAGCTATTAAACAGCTCAGCTATCAAATACAATTCATTTATTTAATCATGAGATATGAAAGGCTTTGAGTGGTAGTGATACTCAAAAACTCTCTCTCTGGAATATCTCAGTTTAGGTATAAAACCAAAGCAAGTTTCAACTGTAATTATTCTAAACTGTCTTGAATATTTTTATTCTTTCTTTCCTTTCTTTCACTTAGGTTAGGAGAAGAGTAAGGAAATGACAAAAAGAAAATATCAGTCATGAAAAAAACAGGAAGGGAAAGTCCTCAGACGTGTTTAATATTAGCAACCCCAATTTAGTTTGTTTTATTAATTCAATAACTACATAGAGAGACTCTATGAATATTGAAATAAATAAAGATATACAGAGAAAAAAAAAAGGTATTGCAATAGGGCACATGAGCTAACCAGAGAGAGACAGAGAGAGGGAAAGTGAGGGGTATAGCCATGCTGTAATCCCTTCTCCTCCATTCTCTTCCTACAATTTTGGGCACACATATACATGTGCCTGGCATGATTTTCAAGCCACCAAGTCCAGGACTCAAATCGCAGTCAGTCATGTGGGTGTCTAGTGTCTTAACCACTATGCCACTTGCTGGCCCTTCTCTATAAAAATGAAATAAAATGAACAATAATATTTATTGAGCACATATTATGTGCCAGGCATGATTCAAAACATTTTACATGTATTTTCTCATTTAGACAGGATATAGGTAAAACGAAAATAAAACTGAATTAATTTAAATAAAATTGAACTTCTAACTGCAGTGACAGAATTTGATTTATGTTAGAAACACCGAAGGGCTGATCTGATGAATTGAAACTCTTGAGAAAGAAGGGAATCTCTTAAGATGCTTAGGAGAAAAACAAAAGCATGAACATTATTTGACATTATGATATCAAAACTCATAAAGCAAAGGCAAATAACACAAAGAAAAAATGACAGAGAGATAAAAAGTCAGTAGACAACTTGCACTCATTTCTTTGCACTGCAAACCAAGACATAAAAGTAAGTAGATACTCTGCCAAATAAAACTGTAAGGTTAATTTCATAAATATGTACTTAACTTCATACCCTATCAAGAATATACCTTTTTAATTTAAAATCCTGACTACCAATAAATACCAAAAAAGCATGTGCATTAACTATTAAGGAAGTTTCAAATCATTCCAAAGTCATAAACTAAATAGATCATATTCTCTACTCTACAGTGATAATTTTCTACTTGAAAAGGAATGACATGAAAAAATAAATCTAAATATATATTTTATAAATCTATGAAAAATTTTAAATATTTTAATTTTTAATCTGAAATAAAGGCAAAAATAAATAGTATAGAATTTAGAAGTTAGCAGGAAAAATATTAACTATAAAGATGTATAGCCAAAGCTCCACTCAGAGGCGAATTCCTATCCTTTTTTTTTTTTTTTTAAATTAGGTTTTTGCCTTATGGTGTATGCACTCATTGTGGAGAGAGACAGAGAAAGTGAGGGAGAAAGTGAGAAATCACCACTTCCAGCTCCAGGGAGGTTGGCCATACCACAATTCCTTTTCTTACCTTATCCTTCCAGGATCTTGGGCATGTAAAAACTCATGTCCAGTGTGATTTTCATGCCACCAGATGTGGGACTCAAACCATGGTCAGCCATATCCATGGAGCCATGTCCATGTCCAGAGATCTAACACCATCTGCTGGCCCAAAATCTTATTCTTAAATGATTTGGGGGAGGGGGGCAAGAATAGGGTTTTTTTCCTTAGAACATGTATACTTGCCAGGGAGAGAGAGAGACAGTGAGAGGGAAAGTGAGAAATCACCCCCCAGTGGGGATAGCCATGCTGCAATCCCTTCTCTGCCTGGGATCTTGGGTACACACGCACTTGCTCCTAGCATGAGTTTCAAGCCACTGATTCTTGGATTCAAACCATGGTCTGCCATGTGGGAGTCCAGTGATGTAACAACTGTGCCATCTACCTACCACGATGCTTTTATTTTTAAATGAAAAAAAAAAAAGAAAAGAAAATTAATCTAAATGCTGAACACATGAAATTACATTAAAAAAACTGTGAAACCCAGAAAACAGATAGAAATTACTGAAGATAAAAAAAAATTATATGTACAAGTTGTTTTTTTTTTTTGCCTCAAGTAAAATAACAAAGTTCATGCTATATGAACTGTTACGGAATAATTTTCCCATTCATTATTTTATTTTTTTAATCATTTGTCAGAGGGCACAGGCACTGTCTCGAAAAAGAGAGAGAGAGAGAAAAAAAGAGAAAACACCTCCCTATGGGGTATGGTCATGCTGCAATACCTCCTCCTTCATTTCTTCCTTCTTTGGGAATTTCGGACATACATATATGTGACCAATGTGCAAAATAATGAAATAGAATGGAAATTTAAAAACAGACCTGTGATAAAATGGTATTTAGTACCTGACATATGTAGTTATGCAAATCATTGTCAACATTGATTGTTTAGTAAATGATGTTCAGACACTAGGTTAACCATTTGGAAAAGTGTGTGTGTGTGTATAAATTTCCTGTTTTTAAATTAAATGTGAAAATATAATATCCTCAGTTAAAGTAAAAGAATTTGTTTGAATAGTTATTAGAGTTCAGAAATAGATTAGTATATCTTCTGTATACCAAAAATTTCCATATACATAACTGAGATAAAAAACTAGAACAGGGGTCAGGTGGTAGCATGGTGGTGAAGGCACTGGACGCCCTCTGGTGGATCATGGTTCAAGTCTTGGTTCTAGTGGCTTGCTTTCTCACTTTTCTTCTCTTTCTCTTTCTCTGGTGAGTGCATATACTCTGTAGCAAATTAAAAAAATAGTAGTAATGTTAAACAAAAATAAATAATTACTTTTTAAAAATAGGGAAATGGGTACAATATATTAGGACCAAAAAAGATGATTAAGTTTGTTATGTAAAGAACTCTTACATCCAATATGTAAAAAAAGGCAAATCCTATCAGAAAGTAGCATTGGATTTTATTTTACTTTTCATTTATTTATTTATTTATTTATTTATTTTGGAGAGTTTTTTTGTTTTTCTTTTTTTCTTTCTTTTTTTTTTTTTATTTGCTGTAGGGCGCGTGTGCTCGCCAGAAAGACAGAGAGAGACAGAGACAGAAAGCAAGAACTCACCCCCGGGGGGATGGCCATGCTGCAATCCCTTCTCCCCTTCTCCTCCATTCTCCTCTCAGGATCTTGGACAGACACGCACACGTGCCCGGTGTGAGTTTAAGCCACTGGGTCCAGGACTCGAACCGTGGTCGACTATGTGGCAGTCCATCGACATAGCCATTACGCTAACTGCTGGTCCCAGATTTTATTTTTATAATAACAAAGGCATTAAAAAATATACAGTATTCATTTTTGGTATGTGTGTACAGGAGAGATAGGTGATGTTTCTGTAAGACTATTTGTTAATTCTTGTCAAAAGTCTTTAAAATCACATGACCATTAGCCAAGTAATTTCTTTCTAAGAATTACTTAGCCATTTGATTTGAACAGTGAGATATAGGCAATTGCCCTAAGTCCAATTATACGAGATTTATTACATTATGGTATATTATATTATAGAAAAATTTTCAGCTTCTTAAAATGAAAACTTGAAGAATATTTATGTTGGAGTAAGTATACCCACAATGTATGCTCAGTAAGAAGAAAGCCAAATCAGGAATATTACAAACATGTGAAGAATATTTCAGTTTTGTATGTGTATGTGTGTTGTGAGGGGGTGGTGGGCTGTGTGTGTGTATGGGAGGGTGCGCTTGTACATTACTTCTGGGGAATGAGATTATAGATGATTTTAATTTTCTTCTCTGTATTCATGTTTATTTCCCCCCTAAAACTTTACATTTTATAATAAGAAAAGGACCACAACAAATACTCCATTGTATAGGAAAGTTAAAGACTGAGCAAAGAGCTAGGGATTCCACAATCACATGGAAAAGAAGGAGCCATGACGTAGGACCAGAAACCAGCAAGTTCCAATGACAATACACAGGGCAGTCTGAGCTAGGGAGATGCGATTCCCTGGGATCTATTAGGTTGTTGGGAAAGTCATGGCATATTTTCCTGTTTTTCTATGCAAAAATGCATTATGACTTTCCTGATGACCCAATAGATCCTTCTCTGGCTTGACTGGTAGGTGGCAGGAGAGCAATCTAGGCAGTTCATGGACTAAAATAGTTGTAAATTAGCCCAAGTCTCATTGCTCTGGTCCCAGAAAGGCAATAGAGAAGATGCATGTGGGCAACAGGGTCACAATAAAGAAACCATAAGTTTTGGACAATCTGAAGCTAGCACTGGTGTCTATGAAATGATGTACACTTTTACTGGCATATTAAGATTTTTCAGTTCTGATGACAAATTGCAATTGTCTTCTTCTTTTTTAAAGAATTTTTTTAACTTTATTTATTTTAATTTGACCACAGAGGGACCGAATGAGAAAGAGAGAAAGAAAGAAAGAGAGAGAAGGTGAGAAAGCAAGTTACCAGGTCCAGGACTTGAACCATGGTCAGCCATATGGGAATTCTGTGCCCTTAATCACCATGCCACTTGCTGGCCCCTGTTATTGTCTTCTTTAAAATTTTTTTTAATTTATATATTATCATTATTATTATTCATACATTAAATCACTATACATTATTTAGATTGTGAAGAGACTTTACCCAGTATGATACACACCTCAGTCCAGCCCACTTGAGACCACCATACACATCCTCGTCAACAGATAATAAACCTTATCTGTGTTCCACAAGTGTCTTACCTCTCCATTTTACCCACAAATTTCCTACGCTCTTCCCCTCTCACAAGTCAACCCTGAGCCAAGCTTTGATTCTCCTCTTTTATCTGTTCTCTAACTTTTCCCAAGTCAGTTTTCATTCTACCGCTACATCCTTGGTTCAGTGTCGCCTCTTCCTCTGCCTCTCTGAATACTAGTACAAAAGAATGCCAATACAATGGAATGAAAGTATAATATTGGGTTGTCGGAAAGGTCATGATACATTTTTACACAGGAAAAAATACTTCATGACTTTTCCGACAACCCAATACAATGTTAATACAATGGGCTTTTCTACTTACGAAATGTAAATGAACACACATATAAGTACATACTTATACACCTACACGTTCATGGCCATATAACTTTATTTCTTGGTGTTTCTTCCAACGATGATGGTAATATAGTTGGTCATTCACTTATTCATTCAAATTCATTCACTTATTCAGCAAATGCTTATTTAACACCAGTATGTGCTGGGACTGTGCTGATACTGAGGAGGGAAGAATGAGCAAAGGGAAGTATATTTCCCCAGCTCCCAAAGTTTATTATAGCCCAATCTAACGGCAGAGACAAACATTCATCAAACAAATAAACTAACAAATCAAAGTTGCTCACTCATGCATTTATTCTGAAAACATTTAGGATATGTTCCTAAGAGCTGGTGGCACACGAAGGTGAGATACTCATGGACTCTGCCACTGAGGAAGTACAAGGAGCAGATGAGGTGGCACACGATCATCAGTGGAGCACATTTATGGACCAGAGCCTGTGCTAGATGTTTTCCAAGTAGCAGGTTGTTGAATCATAACTGTAGCCCAGGGAGGTAGATCATTTTGGCCCCTTTTTAAAGATGAGTCAACCAAGGCTCAGACTGAAGGCCTCATAGCCACAACTTGAATTTAGGGCTATTCAACTCAAAAGCACCTGCATGTCCATAGTTTTGTTCTCATGAGGGAGTAAAAACTTAAGTTATAATATAGCCCAGGATATAAAAACATTCAGTAGCTATAATGTAAATTAGTCACAAAGTGTGGAGAATAATGAAGGCTGCCTTCAGAACCCCAAACTGAGCAAATGGAGAGTACAATGTCTCCAGCAATAGCTCCCACCCCAAGCTGGGCTGTGGGAGTGAAAGGCCTCATTGTGTTCCATGACAACCTTTGTGGTTCTTCTCTTTCCACACTCACCTGTGACAACTCCAGGCAAGGATAAACTGCTTAGACAATATACATTTCCCAGTGTCTTTGCCTAGGCCTGAGGAGATGAAATAAATCAAATTGTTAATGAGCAATGCAAGGCACAGATAGCATTTTACCAACGAATAACAAGGAGGAGGCAAATTTGGCCATATGTCAGCAAGCTTCAAGGGAAGAGGCTGGCAGTGGTTGGTACCATGTGCATTCCTTCCAAAGAATCCCATAGAACTCCTTTGATTTGCAGAATTAAACTGTAGTTTGCATGTAAACAGGACCTTAATGCTTCCTAGAAGATCCCTACTGTTTTAAAATGACAATCTTGAAAACAGAAACCCAGCTTCAGATCTACAAATGCTATGAATTGTAATTTGTGTATCTTTAGACATTAAAATCCACCTAGTTTTGTCAGAGCAAAATGCATCCATTAACATTGCTTTTGAATATGCAAGACTGTGTCAAATCACAGACACTGTGTAGGAGGTGGTGTGAACCTGCTGTTTTTAGCACTTGGTCCACATTTATGGCCCAAAAATGAGTTACACAGAAATGTCTTTGTAGAAGTGGCAATGAGAATTGTTCCAGGGAAGAAATGTTGAGCTATTATGAAACTGACTTAAAATTATGTTTATATTGTTACCACTTACACACAATAAAATGCACGAAGTCAGGACTATATGATTTGCATGTGACCAAACCTGCCGAAATCTTAAGTCAAAGTATCTTAAGCAATGTATTGCCTCATGAAAGGAAATTCTAGGGCTTCAGAGATAGCTGGATGAAAGGGCTCAGACAGTGTCATTGAAAT